>WSYQ01000526.1:0-36894 GCA_011426435.1 Lysiphlebus fabarum
ATCATACACTAACTTACTTTTTTAGTTTTTATAATAATTATCAATTTGTATTGATTCAAAATCAAACCTAAATTTTATATTACTTATAATCAATTGTATAGCAACATTGCAGAATTATAAATATTATTTGAAGTTGTATCTAATACACTAAATTATTGAGTGGTAAAATTTGATTTTTTTTTAAATGATAAAAAAGATGAACTTTAATTTTTTTTCATTAACAATCAATTGTTATTATCCGTAAATCTTATAAAATCAATAAAATAATCATTTTACTATTTAACTACTAAAAATACAACAGACAATACATATTATCAATCATAATCTTTTTAAACTTGTTTGTCTTGGTACTCGTCTTTTGTTTATTAAAGATGATTTTTTTATTTGATGTAAGACTGTTTTCTGTTTTGGTGATTGTGGTAATTTTGTACGTTGATTGTTAAGTTTGGATAAAGGATTCACAAGCTTTGCTCTCTTACGAAATTCTTTTTCTTCTTTTCTTGTTTTATCATTCATTTTAAGAGATAAAATGTCTTGAAGAGACCTTACTTTATCAATGCCATCAAAGTTGTTAAAAAATTTATTTTTAATTTTTATCTGAAAATAATAGTACATTGAAAAATATAACAAGTTAAAAGTTTAAAATATGAAAAATAAAAATTTAAATTACTTTTATGCTTATGTCTGGATGAACGAGTATTGATATTGTCGATGTGTTATTTGCATCACCATAATAACTAATAACAATACCACTTTTGCCTTCAAGAATTGTTTAAAAAATAATCACAAAGTTGAATTTTTCATACAGCAATAAGGATTAGTTTATTGCAATTTAAATAACAATCACAATGAGATTTTGACGTTTATTTACTGACGACTCGAGTATAGGCCCGGTGGGCCGAGGTGTACAGGGATAAAAAAACTGCGCCTTACGTAGTGCGCCGTTCAGGAGTAAAAATGGTGCACTCTACATAGCCGCCGTATGCTAGGACACTTAATGTTACCCCCTCCACTGAAGTTTATTCTCCTGGGTAGCTATTCTTGACTCGATTATCCCACCTACACGGGATATCATGAAAACGCCTGAAAATGATTTAGTCGTTTGATGTAAACCATTGAGAAGGATACAAATTAAGCCAAAATTTTCATGTTTTGCGACAAAAAAGTTATCCCAGTCGCTCGGGATAACTTGCGGATAATCGAGTCAAGAATAGCTACCCTGGTCTCTAGTCTTCTTGTTGGCTTGCGGGAATATTTCCCGGCTCCAATGTGCGAGAATTGGCAATAACACATATTATATGTCCCTAGAATATAGCTATCGTATAATTCCAAATCGAAATATTGTCAAATCAATAATATATTTCCAACAAAATAATTGAATCACGAGTATTTTATTTATAAATTTTTCTATCAAATAAATATTGGAAAGTCAGTAAAAATTATTATTGTTTTTTTCTTAAGTCTATAATCTTTCATGTAAACGATAATTATCAGACACTAACTATAATAAAAATAAATTATATAGACTAAAAAATTGAAATTTTAATTCTTATCCAATCAAAATATTCGATTAATAGCTTATTGGAATTAATGAGTATTATATTACACATGTTTTCTACGTAACATAAATTCTCTTACACGCTCATTGCCAATAGGTGCTTTCTTTCACTAAAATCTTCACCTGGAGCTCCAGGTGAACGCCATCTATTGGAATATCGAACACCATCTGTCAGCACATTTGTAAAGTATAATTTTCTGAAAAAAAATGGCTGAACATTGGCGTCAACTCAATTATTTATTTGTTATTGTTTTCGGTTGTCATTTAACAACGATTAACCTAAAAATTCAATCATAACAAATCAATAATTGAGTTGACGCCAATGTTCAGCCATTTTTTTTCAGAAAATTATACTTTACAAATGTGCTGACAGATGGTGTTCTATATTCCAATAGATGGCGTTCACCTGGAGCTCCAGGTGAAGATTTTAGTGAAAGAAAGCACCTAATCACACATTTTCTATGTTAAATGATTTTCTTTTGTTTATTTTGACTGAATCTCTAATGGTAATACGTCGGTAAAAATGTTTTCTATGTTAAAAATAGAAACCTTGCTGTCCAACGATTTCGATTTAACTATTAGAAGTGTCAGTAGATGTCGACTCTTTGACACCTTATTTTTATGGTAATCTTCAAAAATCACAAAGAGTATGAGTAAATTATAAATATTTTAATTATAAAACGATGATAATGATTTGTAGTTAAAATTTATATTTATTTCTTTTCTAAAAAAAAAATATCAACCAAATGCATACGTTGCAGCGAAAATGGCATTGAAAAAAAAAACAAGAAAAAAAAAATAACAGAATACAAGCTATAATAAAAGCAAAAGCTGAAAAAGAAGTCTTAAAAAAGTATAGAGAAAAAAAATAAAAAAAAATAAAATTTTATCAATAAAAAAAGGACAACCAGTTATGAAAGATAGAATTGAATTATTATTAGAACAAATTCAAGAAAAATGTAATAAATTATCAGTAAAAAAAATATCTACTTTTATAATATTTATTTAAATATTGATAATGATTTGTTTTTTTTTTAAATATTTGAACTAGAAACTAGAAACCATAAAACATGGCAAGTTAAAAATGGCCCAATTAAAAGTTTTAGTCTTGTTAAGCATCATTATAATAAAAATGTATAAACTTGTAATAATAATATAATATGAATCAAATAATACAAAATGTATTTTTTTAAATCTTATTCCTGGTTTTCTTTTCTCTTCTTTCACACATTTAAAAATATTTTTAAAAAAATTTATTGAAAATTAATTTTGTACTTGAATAAAGATTAGATGCATTGAGCCTTCTGGACTTTTGATATAATTTAAGAGACTTATTATAACATCCTGATCTTTAATTAATTTCAGAGGTAGTGTTCATGTTTTTTTTAATTGGATTTAATACAAATGATCGTTACAGTTGTTGATCATCAGAAGATACCCAAATATCAGGTTTTGTTTGTTCTTGAATAATTGATTTGACACTAGCATCAATTTCTTCTGGTGTATCACCTTCAACAATACTTATAATTCAATTAATAAAAATTAATAATTAATCAATAAACAAAAATAGATATTAAGACAATTATTTTAATTATATTTACCAGTAAAATAACTTTTAAATTCTTGCTCAATATTCATATAATGTTCATACATTTTTGATGCTTGTTTTTCATTTATACTTTTAACCATTCCCCTGTCGAAAATAATTTATATTAAATTTATATGTATTACTAAATTATTTAAATAATTTATTTATTTAATAACTTACATTATTGAATCGACTGATTTTGGTTTTATAAATATAGCAATTAGGTAAATTGGAACAGCTTGTAATCTTTTAATTGCATTACCACTTACATCAAGTACACAATACTATTTCTCTGTTAAATAAATAATTAATTAAACTAATATTAAATTTAATATTTATGATTTATAAAATATGTTATTTACTTTTTCAAATACCTTTCTAACAGATGCTATTGATGTACCATAACGATTAATATCAAGTTGTCCAACTTCAATAAATAATTGATTTTGTATATCAAGTTCCATTTGTTATTTTGTAACAAAATTATATAATATAATCCTGATAATGATAAAATATAATGATATGATCCTGTTTCTTCCTGACATCTTTTTGCTGTTGTTGTGTCTAAAATTTAAAACAAATATTGGTGTATTTTTCCATTATTTGTTTATGATTATTATTGTTTCTTTTTATAAAATACTTACGTTGTACACCAGTTGTAAATTTTTCACTAAATTCATCAATTAAATCATCAACAATACGATCTGTCAACAGGCCCAAAATAATTATTGGTCTTGGATAATCAATTTCAATTTTTTCAACTTTTTCATATGTTAACTTAAATATTGGAATATTAATAACAGTTCATAAACAAATAAAAAAAATTAATAATACTCACGTTCTTGAGTAAAAAAACTATCAGTGTTTTCATTAAATTTATTCTTTTTACTTTTTCCAAAAGGTAATTTCCAGCTAAAATTTTTCTTCTTTTCATCAACTGCCATACTCTAAAATATCAAATAAAAATATATTATTATACATATATTAAATTAATGATAATTATTGTTAATGAAATAATTACTTTGTTTAATAAACATGGTGTATTTCCTTGGTGAAATTTGTGATGTAAATCAATTAATTCAATAAAGTAAATAATTCAATTTACAACAAAAAAAAATATATTTTATTCTTCAATTTTTTTTTTTAGTATTTTTGAAATTTTTTTCCTTTTCATGATTATTAATTGTTAATGTATTATTTTTATATGAAAAACTCATACGTGGTTTAGTACTTTATGGTGGATCATAATTTTATTCATTTATTTTGCCAGTTCAAGTAATCAGTTTACAACCAATTATTTTATCATAAATATTTGTTTAAATATATTTTTATAATAATTATTTTTTCAATTATCATATCTGATTTGGAATTTAAGTTATCAGAAGAAGATATCGTTCAGCAGCTCACTTATCTTCTGAGTCGATACAACTTACCACAGATCTCAACATTACTGACTTGATTTTTGGTCAAAATAAACAAAAGAAAATCATTTAACATAGAAAATGTGTGATTGGCAATGAGCGTGTAAGAGAATTTATGTTACGTAGAAAACATGTGTAATATAATACTCATTAATTCCAATAAGCTATTAATCGAATATTTTGATTGGATAAGAATTAAAATTTCAATTTTTTAGTCTATATAATTTATTTTTATTATAGTTAGTGTCTGATAATTATCGTTTACATGAAAAATTATAGACTTAAGAAAAAAACAATAATAATTTTTACTGACTTTCCAATATTTATTTGATAGAAAAATTTATAAATAAAATACTCGTGATTCAATTATTTTGCCAATTCTCGTACATTGGAGCCGGGAAATATTGCCGCAAGCCTTCTTGCAGGGTTGTTAAAATGGAGGGATTTTGAGTTGTTTACAATTATCCATGGATAAAACGTTTAAAACGTTTAAAACAGGATAAAACGGATAAAACGGATAAAACCCACCTGATCTCTCGTAGGCTCAAACTTTCCCTCTTACCGACTATACTTACACTCCTAACCTGTCAAACAATTGTTGTTTATTTAATAAACATTAATAATAACAAGTTTATAAAATTTATAAACATAATATTTATATCATTTATGTATGAACAAATTTGATGATCATATATTTAAAAAAAAACATATTAATAACACCAAATTTATTTAGGTTCGTTTGTTTGTTTTGGTGGCAGTTCCTAATTTCGCCACTAGATGGCGACGTTTTATACAAATGGATAAAACTAAGGATGTTTTATACATTAACAACCCTGCCTTCTTGTTTGTATCCTTCTCAATGGTTTACATTAAACGACTAAATCATTTTCAGGCGTTTTCATGTTATCCCGTGTAGGTGGGATAATCGAGTCAAGAATAGCTACCCTGTATTTACCTCCATGATATTAAACATTCAAGTAAATACATATCAAAATAATTATTTATTCTTATATAATACCTATTTCTATAATTACAAGCAATTATAAGTAATTTATCGAAGAGTTAGCAAAAACTGTCAAATTATAGAAACGTATAACTTAATCAACGATAATTTTTCAAAAAATGTGAAACAACAATCATGAAATCTAACTTTAAGAAGTTTCAATGTTTGTGGATAATAAAATTAATATTATCCTTTTTAATAATTACGTTTTTTCAAAAATCATCATTAGGCTATAACATTAACCAAACAGCTACCAAATACACATTCAAAAAAGAGGATTTACCCTCAGCTATTTTCATAACAAGTCTAAATCAACAACACGTTGACGATCGTTCAAAAAATTTGTCAAGTCAAATAGAAAATAATCAAACAATAAAAAAACAATTTGACGATAGTGCTACAGTACCACTAGATATATTAAATACAAAGCTGTCTTTATCACCACCATTTGATTTAGAAAATACAATTCACCAAATTCGCGAAGAATCACTAACAAATAAAACGAACAACACTAGCAACAAACATAATACATCTGAAAATATTTCACGAGCGAGTCAAAACGGATTAAGCAAAACAAACACTAGTAAACTACCACCAATGCCGGCTGAGCCAGTTTTACCAGACAAAGGCTCAGCTGACGATGAACACCACAGTTCAATGTCAATCTTTTTTGTTCTATGTGTTCTTGCACTGGGTATTCTTCTCATTCATCTCATGCTGCAAACAAACTTTCAATATGTACCAGAATCGATTGTTATTGTTGTGCTGGGTGGTGCAATCGGTATAATAATAAACATGATGTCACATCAAAATATCGCAAACTGGAAAAAAGAAGAAGCATTTTCACCAACAGCATTTTTTCTTGTTTTATTGCCGCCTATAATATTTGAATCTGGCTATAATTTACACAAGGGTAATTTTTTTCAAAATATTGGTAGTATATTAGTATTTGCAATAATTGGAACAGCAATATCAGCATTTGTTATTGGTACTGGTATTTATTTACTTGGTATTGCAGATGTTGCATATAAATTGAGTTTTGTTGAAAGTTTTGCATTCGGTTCATTAATATCGGCTGTTGATCCAGTTGCTACCGTTGCTATATTTCATGCACTTGATGTTGATCCCGTTTTAAATATGTTGGTTTTTGGTGAATCAATACTTAATGATGCTATTGCAATTGTATTGACGACATCTGTTTTGGAGTCAAATAATGGATCAACAACCAGCGAAGCAATCATGCTAGGAGTTAATAGATTTTGTCTAATGTTTTTTGCATCAGCTGGTATTGGTGTTGTTTCAGCGTTGATTAGTGCAATGCTACTCAAACATGTTGATTTGAGGAGAAATCCATCATTAGAATTTGGAATTATGTTAGTATTTACTTACGCTCCTTATGTTCTGGCTGAAGGAATGCAGCTATCTGGAATCATGGCTATATTATTTAATGGAATTGTTATGTCACATTATACACATTTTAATCTTTCTACTGTTACTCAGGTAAATTATTCAATCATTAATTAATAATCGTGATAATTTATAATTACTTCATAACTTTAATATTCATTTTTAGATTACAATGCAACAAACAATGAGAACACTTGCTTTTATTGCTGAAACTTGTGTTTTTGCTTACCTCGGCTTAGCACTATTTAGCTTCAGACATCGTGTTGAACCAGCTCTTGTTACATGGTCATTGATATTATGTCTTATGGGAAGAGCTGCAAACATATTTCCACTTGCTATACTAGTCAACCGCTTTCGCGAGCATCAAATAACTAAAAAAATGATGTTTATCATGTGGTTCAGTGGATTAAGAGGCGCAATATCATATGCACTATCATTACATCTTAATTTCAGTGATGAAACACGGCATGTTATTATCACAACGACTCTTATTATTGTTTTATTTACTACCTTGATATTTGGTGGATCAACGATGCCTTTGTTAAAGTTTTTAAGAGCAGAAAAAAAACAAAAAAATAACAGTAGAAAAACAAATAAAAATAAAGAAGTTTCATTGAGTAAAACAAGAGAATGGGTACGAAACTTCAATTTAATTGAAAAAAAAAAAAAAAATCGATTTTAAATATTGTTTTTGTTAAAGGGACAAACAATCGACTCAGAGCATTTGTCAGAATTTACTGAAGAAGAAATTGAAGTGTCATTTATACAATCTAGGATACGAGGATTTGCAAGATGGGATTTAAAATTTTTTATTCCATTTTTTACGAGAAGATTTACACAACAGGAATTGAAAGATTGTAAATCACAAATGACAGACTTAACAAATCAATGGTATCAAGCAATACGAATAAGCCCAGTTGAAACTGATGAAGAAACAACTGCTCAACTTAATTCAGTACCAGAAAGACAAAAGGATAATTACGGGACCAGTGGAAATGAAGGACGTGTTAGTCATGGGTCGATATTAAGTATTTAATTATAAAAAGAAGTGTGTTTGGAAGTGTCTTCGTGTATTTTTTTCGTTCAAACTTGTTTCTAGCCTTAGCAAGGTGATTTTAACTTCTGGCTTCTTAAAAATTATTAATATGATCATTATTACTCTCCAATCTAGTCAAAAAAATACTTATCAAGTGTTTTCTATTTTTATGTTTATTGAATAATAAATAATACTTTAATTATTTAAATCGATTGAACCTCATGGTGTGGATGAATATTTTTTTTTTTTTTTATCTAATAATTACTAATAATTTTTTTTTTTTTTCAATAACAAGATAAAACAATCATTTTAATTGTTAATTTACAGAGAAGTCGAGGAATGGTCAGATTGAGGCTTTTAACATTATTTTTTATTTTACTTGTGAACTGAAAAGCGCCTACAAAAAAAAAAAGACTCAGGATTTCTTTGGAAAGATAAAAAACTGCACTGTATATAGGAAACAAAAACCAATCAATATAAAGTTCGGTAAAGTTTAAACAGTTACTGAATAGCAGGCCAAAAATAGATATTTCTTTTCAAATTATTTAAAAATAATATTATTGAAAAAAAAAAATTAAATATAACAATATTGAGAAATTTTTTTAATCCATTCAACAGTGATTTGAATTTTTTTTTCAAATTCAATTTAAAAAAATAAAAGATAAATGCCTTTTTTAAGTAATACTAGATTGAATTTTTATTTATATTTATTTCAAGAAGATTATCTACGATTTTATCGACAATAACGCTCACAGTTTTAATGGATATCGAATGAATAAATAAATAAAAAGTGTACAACGAATTATTCTTTAATTAAAAAAAATACAAAATAAAGATAATTAAGTTGATTATTAGTATTGTATCTTGGATATTGGAAATAATGTAATTCCCAAAGCGTAGTAGTGCGATTCTCGCTATTCCCTAATGATAAAAAATATATCTCAATACAAAGCTCGTGCTTGTTCTCTCCACACTCGTGAGCACACTGTGACTAGACAATTATATTGAAATATACTATTAATTAAAATACCTATAAAATGGATTGAAACTTAATGGATCAACGGTTTATTAATGGTGTTACATGCAAATTTTTTTTTTTTTCTCCAGAGATATATAGAAGCAGCATTCTAAACGACAAATAATCTCTTAAAAGTCATTGTCAACCAGCTTGTTATAATTTACCTTTTTTAAATAAAAAACTTTGAATTATAGCAATTCAATTGTTGCTCACATTAGTGATCCATAGATCAATATAACGAGCATGTATATAGATCTTTATTCACCTATTTTTTCTTGTTTTCTGTAAATATATATCTAACAAAAAACAAGTATTTTGTACAAAAAAAAGCGTCAAGTATTCGAAATTGTAGTCAATTTGTAATGTAACTTGTTTTGCCATTAATTAATTTTTTAATATAAAAAAAAATATGATACAATCAAAACCAACAAAGAAATTTTATTTTTGATACATGTTGTTAAATCTAAATTGTTGAAAAAGAAAAAAATAATGATAATAAAAAACAAAATTATACTTGGCCCCGCTATACATGAGATTGAATAATGTTGGCTTAAAATTCAATTTTTAATTTAGGAAAAAACTACGCGGGGTCAAGTATAATTTTGTTTTTTATTATTATTATTTTTTTCTTTTTCAACAATTTAGATTTAACAACATGTATCAAAAATAAAATTTCTTTGTTGGTTTTGATTGTATCATATTTTTTTTATATCAAAAAATTAATTAATGGCAAAACAAGTTACATTACAAATTGACTACAATTTCGAATACTTGACGCTTTTTTTTGTACAAAATACTTGTTTTTTGTTTTTTGTTAGATTATCGTTATTACTATCATTAATATTATTATATTTTTATATTGTTTCTATTCAATTTATGTTCTGTTAAGCATTACAGTCCATTGGAGGTATATCCGTGAATTTTTTTATTTCATATAATGCTACACCAAACTATCATTTAGCTAAGCATGCCGATTAATATATAATTGTTATTTTATTTTGAATATTCACTAATTATCTGTTGAGTATTTTGAGGTTCGTTTTTTTTTTTTATATAAAAATTATTTTGGCAATTTGTTTAATTTGCACTTCATTAGCATTTTTTTTTTTAAATCTACTGAAAAGAAAAGCCAATACACAAACAAATTTTTTTTCTACAACTAACATTTTTTCTTATGATTACCCGGGTTCTTCAACAATGTATTCATTACTCTGACCCATTTTTATATGAGATCATTAATTTTAAAAAATATATAAACAAAAAAACATCCATTAATAAAATTCTACAAATAGACATTGAAACTATACTGTCTTTTATTTTTTTTTAAATCTAAATTCTAAATTCAACGGCTATTTTTCACTTCAACTATTAATTTCATTTATTTTGTTCATCATTGTTATTGTTTTTTATTTGATTTAAAAATGGTCGTTTTTAGTACTATTTTCGAACGATCGTAAAATTAGTCCAAGACATTTTTATCTTTTAAAATTTAGAAATAATTATTGAGTAACTTTAAAATTACGCAAATGACATTCAACATAAGAACATGGTTTTTCATTTTAAGCAACTAATATTTATTTCTTCTCATTCAACATTTTTGACTCCACTGCTAATATAATTATTTACAATTATCGTATTTATTATTAAGAATCCAAAAAAAAGCTCAAAAAAACTCGAAAACAGTTTTTTTTTTTCTGAGTCAATCGATTACTGTACCAATGAAAGTGATTTGAATTGGAATTGGATTAGATTAATTTTGAAGACGCATGATCTTTTTTTAAATTTTTAATCTTAATTAATCTAAGCATTAGTTTTATCAATCATCAATTAAATTACGAAATTCCTTCGTTTGCTTATTATCTATTAGTCATTATTATTTTTTTTTTTTCAACAATTTCTTTGTTTATTTGTTTTTTTTTTTGTTTTGGGTACAAAAAGAGCTATGTAATATCGAGGATGGTTTCAAGTTATTATTGAAGTTATGAAAGAAAAAAAATGACAGTTAGAAATAAATTTATAAAAACAATTACGATGTACAAATGGCAGTAAAGAAAAAATAATAAATAAAAAAAAAAAAAAGTATGAAATAAAAACATCAATAAATTACATTTGATATTAATATTTGAATTATTTTTTTTCGAAGGATTTTTTTTTCATGATAAAATATCTTTTATTTCTAAATGAATTTATCACGGAATGTCAAGTTTAGTTTTTCTATGAATCATTCTCGATTAAAAATAAATAAATAATCAATTGTTATTGATTTATTAATGCCTTATTTTTTCGGATTTCGTACAAAATGTTTTAATATTGAAATGAATGCTTTGTTATTCGAATAATTGTGTAGCAAAAATTTAGATATCACTAATTGACAAAAAAAATAATTCAAGACTGTTAAAAGAGGGCAACAGGAGATAGGGGAGGGGGTTGTAGTGATGAATATATTTATTTGATCAGTAGCCAAGGATGTTTAAGACATTCAGCAGCTGTGGCACGTGTATTTGGATCAAACTCAAGCATTGGTGTTAAAAATTGAGCGAATTCACGTGCTTCACTTGGTGACCAATCATATTTTTCAGTTAGAACTTCATAAAGGCCCCATGGCTTTAAGCCATTAATATGTTTTAGTTCACCTTTTTTATTGAAAAATGCTTTTGCATGTTTTCCAGATAATGCAATTCTGCGTGGTATTTCACCGAGTAATTCGATAATATGAGCCAAATGATCCTCATCTCTACAAAGATAAATATAAAAATAAAATAGAAACTATTATAAATACTTTAAAGAAAAAGTAGAAAAACAATCAGTATATGTAATAAATATTTAACGAACCTGGTATACTCAGCACCACTGTGTGGTTCAAAAAGATAATCACCAGTTGCCAATTCAAATGCCATACATGCAGTCGACCAAATATCAGCTGATGTATTGTAACCAGCACCAAGTAATACCTCCAAACTTCTGTACTGTCTTGTTTGTATATCTTCTGTAAATTTTTTGTGTGTCCAACAAGCATTACCAAGATCAGCAATTTTAACTTCTACATCACAATCAACAAGAGCTGGATCAAATGGTGCAACTGATGCTTTTTTAATGTGTTTATTATCAACATCAAAATTCAGTTCATTATGTTCAATTGATATTTCCGAAACCTCTGGATCTGATGGTGAAACATCATCAGTTGCCTTGATTTTGTCATTATTATCAGTACATTTTTTATCATGATCAGATAATTGATTATCCATTTTAATATCATTAACAATTATAGAATCAATACTATTAATATCTGGCGATTCTTTACACTTAATATTATCATCAATACTTTCATCTTGTTGATCTTGATCTGGACTATTAGCTTTACTAATACCATTTTCATTTGATGAAGTTGTTGTTTGTGGTTTTGACTGTTCTTCAATTTCTTCAATTTGCTCCATTTGTTTTTTTAATAATTCATTTTGTCTTTTAGCTTTTTTTTTCAATTTTTTTTTTCTATTTTTTGACATTTTAGAATTTGGTACTGGTTCTTGAAATTCTTTTGGTGCTGTTGATATTAATGATACTGGTAATTTTAAACCAAGTGAATGTAATTCAGTTGCAACAAATGCTAGTTTTTTAATGTATGTTTCATCAACACATATTAATACATTTTCTGGTTTAATATCAGTATGTATAATATGACATTTATTATGAAGATAATCAAGACCTTCAAGTACTTGACGAATAATACGTTTTACATTGTTACGTGGTATACCACGATAATTTGATTTAATTATGAGTTTTAATAAATTATGACCCAATACTTCGAAAACCATACATACATGAAGACCATTAATACCACTTATTTTAAAATCATTCAACAGTTGTACTGTTTTATTACGTTTTGGATCATACTGATCAGTATCACGTACATCTTTTAATAATTTTATTTCATCAAGTGCCGTTTCAGTAAAATGTGATGCTGATTTAACAACTTTTAATGCAACAAAACGTTTATCTTGAAGATCCCAGCATAACCAAACCGTTGAAAAATGTCCCCAACCAAGTTTACGAGTAACATGGTAACGATTTAAAAATAAATCACCAATTTTGACTGGATGATAACCACCCTTGCAATAATCTTTGCTGTCTTCTTGTTCTTCTTCTTCACTTGTGTATACCTCATCATCTTCGATAGTTTCATTGCTTGAACTGTGGCTTGGTTCCAATCTACATTAGAAAATTTAATAAAATTGAATCAAAATTAGCACAATTTTGATGATAACATCAGTAATTAATCATCATATGAAAAAAAAACTGACAACCTAAATTTAACTGGCTTTGAAAACTATTTAATCCCATCATTATAAAAACAACTTTTTTGGATAATTTTTTTTTTTTTAGTACCTGCTTGTTCCATTGTCAGTAGAATAATTTCTCTGACTATCATCAATATCATCGGTAGCTGGCTGTTTTAACGAAGATGTTTTGGAACAATGTGCACCACTATTGTCTTCATCACCTTTGCCTTTACGTTTTGTTGGCTTATAACGCTTTTTTTTCGCTTGAATTACTAAAACACGACGATTAACAGACGCCTTTGTGCTCATTTTTTATAAACTGATTATATCGAAATTTAATAACACTTTCACCGACAAGATTGCTTGATCAACTTACTTAATTATTTAACTCACTTACTTACACTTGTTAACCCCAAAAAATTAATTTTCAACTGTTATTTATTTGTTTCATTTATTTAACTTATATTTTGTTTTATTCACAACCTGACCTGACGATGAATGATTATGATTTTTTTTTATCTATAAATTTATGAACCCTGTTAATCAGATCATTTTTGGATTGTTAACAGTTAACACAGTTTTTTTTTTTTTTTTTAAATGGTTCGTTAATGTTCATTGCTTGGCGGTTGTTTGAGTATGGCCGACTTTTGACTATGTAATTGACTATTTGACTATTTGCAAATACACAGATGCCTCGTGGAGGTATATAGTATACCTATATAGTTTTTTTTTTTTTTTTTTCACCACAAAAAACAAAAAAAAAAACAAAAAATAAAGAAAATAATTTATTTTGAATATAACTCAAAATTGATTATTAACCGGCATAATGTATTTGTAAAAGTATTTGTGAAATAAAAAAAAAAAGAATCTTCTTTTGATTAATTCTTGTTAGAATATATTAAAAGCAATGAGATTTATTCTGGGAAAAATTATCTCAAAATGATAAAGGTAGATATCAAGCCTAATGTTTTTGTTGATTTAACATAACTCGAAACAGTGTAGATAAAATTTTACAATACCCAATCATGAAGAATTATATCGTTTTTATAAAATTCAGATGAATTTAGGCACTTGTTCTCATTTTATTTTATTTGTCGTTGTCTGCAGTTGTTTATTTGAGACGTTGTTGTAAGTTTTGATAGGTTTCACTCGATCTTTTTGGCAATGGGCAATGCAACGAATGGAAGTTGGAATTGGAATTGGAATTTGGAATATCGCAGCAATCGCAGAATATCGAAAAAATATTTATGGGGTGCATTCATGGGGTGAATGGGTGCATTCCTTTAATAAAAAATTCTTTTTCGTTTTCGTTTTTCGCCCTGTAATACCGACAAAAGAATAAAAACAGAAACAACGACAAAAATGATAAAATCCTCTATGAATTTTCCTGGACTATTAATATATAACAATCTTGGAAAATCAATTTTTATAACAAATATTTGCCAAAAATTTTCGTTTATTTCACTTATAAACATTGAACATCAAACGTAAAAAGGTCATTATACTTCCGTAATTGGAGCAACAAACTAATGTCATGTGCCAATGTTGCCACTACAAGAAACAGTTTTTTCTTATAAAAATTTGGCCGATATTACAGGGCGAAAAACAAAAAAGAAAAAGAATTTTTTATTAAAGGAATGCACCCATGGAAAATCTGTATATGCATGTAGGGTGAGTCCGGTTTTTTTACCGGTTAATAATCGGATTTTTAACTAGATTTTTTACCGATAAAAAAATAAATTTTTTTAAACCATTAAAAGGCGGAGCCACTAACTTGCGCTGTTTCATACTGCGCATCTCATGTTTGTTATTTTTATTTTATACTTTTTTCTATTACTGACAATTATTTTATTTATTTATTTTGTGACTGATTAATAAAAATTAATGAGATTCTAATTATAATAATTATACAAAATTATGTATAGTTATTATATTAATTATTGTTATTTTAATTAACTTTGGAAAATATTTTCACAACAAATGAAAAAAAATTGTGGAATTTAAGTTTAGAGGTTGTACATTATTGTTATCAAGGTAAGAGAAAAAAAACAATGTTTATTTTTTAATGTATTTTTATATTTTAACTGACATAAAAAAAATAATAACAATTGTCAATTGTAAAACTAATTTATTTTAAATAATCAAGGTTAAAAAAACGTCATGGGAATGTCTGAGTCAGTAATTTGAGGATATTTTGTTCAAGTAACTTGTACAGAAAATAATAGTACCAGTAAATACAAGAAAGGACGTTGCAAGTTTTGTAGCCAAGAATATGTATCCAATGCACAACGAATGCGTAATCACTTGGTTTTTAAATGTAATAAATGTCCAGAAAGTGTCAAACAATTTTTAAGTAGTGAACCAACTAATCAAATTGACACGTCTGATTCAAATACACACATCTCGATAGGTTCTTTCACACAGATTGTTAGATGCAGAATATGAAAAAGTAAACAAAGCTGTTGAAGATAAAATTAATGATGCAGATACACTGACAATTATGTCAGATGGTTGGACTGATATTAATAGTGATGGTTTTACAAATATTGTTGTTACAACACCACAGCCTGTATTTTATAATGCAATTGAATCAAAAGAAGTATCACATACTGCAAAATACATTTGTGATGTTTTAAGTTCAGCAATACTTGCAGTTGGTTCTGAAAAAGTCAAATGTGTCACTGATAATGCAGCTAACATGAAATCAGCTTGGTCACTTCTTCGTATTAAATTTCCTCATTTAATCCTGTATTTCTCGACAAGTCTAAACTTGCATATTTTTTTTCTAGCTTTTGTTTACAATTTATTATGAGCCCATTACAAGGTACGCTTTTGCAAAATGACTTTTATCTCACTGCGCATCCAAATGCGCATGCGTGAAAAAAAAATGGAAAAAAAATAAACTACCAAAAGAAAGCGACTTTTGACTGAATTTTGGCGCATGTGTGATTGATCATCGTTATATTGTATATTTATTTCTTATTTTTAATGCGCAGCTTACACATACATATATACATTAATGTCGAAAACCAATTAATGTATGTATGCATGTGTAAGCTGCGCATTAAAAATAAGAAATAAAGATACAATGCGCTGAACCACGCTGTACGCTAAATTCGCTTTGACAGCCACTAGCCTCACGCGAATTGTCTGACATATTCGAGGCGACTTACTCCTCCTGTATCTCTAGTCTTCTTGCTGACGACTCGAGTATAGGGCCGGTGGGCTGAGGTGTACAGGGATAAAAAACTGCGCTTTACGTAGTGCGCCGTTCAGGAGTAAAAGTGGCGCACTCTACATAGCCGCCGTATGCTAGGACACTAAATGTTACCCCCTCCACTGAAGTTTATTCTCCAGGGGAGCGTTCGTAATGGCGATTCGGCGGGGTTAGTCAGTGGGGATAAGTTAACTCCGAACTATAACCCCGTCCGTTCGTAATGGCCAGGGTTAGTGTTAAATTAACCCTGGCACATAAATAAATGGAAACAAAGAGTCTCATTTTTTTTAACAATAAAAACAAGATTTATTATTGTGTTATCGTGTCAAACAAATAAAATTTACAAAATAAATCTTGTTTTTATTGTTAAAAAAAATGAGACTCTTTGTTTCCATTTGTTTATGTGCCAGGGTTAATTTAACACTAACCCTGGCCATTACGAACGGACGGGGTTATAGTTCGGAGTTAACTTATCCCCACTGACTCTAACCCCGCCGAATCGCCATTACGAACGCTCCCCAGGGTAGCTATTCTTGACTCGATTATCCGCAAGTTATCCCGAGCGACTGGGATAACTTTTTTGTCGCAAAACATGAAAATTTTGGCTTAATTCGTATCCTTCTCAATGGTTTACATCAAACGACTAAATCATTTTCAGGCGTTTTCATGTTATCCCGTGTAGGTGGGATAATCGAGTCAAGAATAGCTACCCAGGTCTCTAGTCTTCTTGCATAGGAGTTTACCCTCCTTGTAGACCTCCATGTCTGTGACGTCACACAATGTATTAGAATAGGGAGCTGTTGAGGATGACGGAATAGAGCAATGTAGTAACTCTATCGGTCACTGACGGCGCTATTCTTAGTTAGTACCGAAGTGAAAAACACATGTTTTTTTGTTTACTACTTAATAGGTGTGTTCGTTCACTATTTACACCGAGCGTATGCACGGAGCGTATGCAAGGAAGCGCTAGAGTCGTGCGGTCATTTGAAGAAACTTTTTTAATAAAATTTACTATTTATTTATTGTTATTTGTTTTTTTCAGTTCTTTTGCTGTCTTTCATAATTATTAATTGCTAATTAGTTATGGTGTTGTTATTTTTCTTTCCGAATCCAATGCGTTAGTAAATTTTATCAATAAAGTTTCTTCAAATGGCCGCACGACTCTAGCGCTTCCTTGCATACTCTCCGTGCATATGCTCGGTGTGAATAGTGAACGAACACACCTATTTTTGTGTCAAGATAATTTTTTTTGAGTAAACAAATAGCTAACAAAAAAGATGGACTCAAAAAACGATAATTTATTAAACAATTTCTGCTGGATAAAATATCTTTCTCGCTGCATCTATTCTCTTAGCTATTTTTTTTCTAAATTTTCAATAAATAAAAGTATGTAAATTATTTTTAAATAGACAAATAGCTAAAGAATGAGATGGACCCAAAAAAAAAATAATTTATTAAATACTTATTGCTGGGTAAAATATTAAAAAGAAAAAATAGGGTGCAATTATTTATTTAAAAAATAAAAAACAAATATACCTAAGAAAATAGATGTACTCAAAAAAATATTTTACTCAGCAATAATTATTTAATAAATTATCTTTTTTTTGGATCCATCTCATTTTTTAGCTATTTGTCTATTTAAAAATAATTTACATGCTTTCATTTATTGAACATTTAAAGAAAAATTATCTAAAAAAGTAGATTCAGCAAAAAGATATTTTATCCCGCAAAAATCGTTTAATAAATTGTCTTTTTCTGAGTAAATCTCGTTCCGCAGCTATTTGTTTATTCAAAAATTATTAACATGCTTTTATTGAATTTTAAAAATGAAAAGGAAATAGCTCAGAAAATGGATGTCCTCAAAAAAAAAAATTTTTAACACGGATAAATAAATTCGCTTTTTTTTTAGACTCTCTCATTCCTTTGCTATTAATGTATCCACTAATGATAATATAAAAAATTGAATGTTATTATGTATTATTTAGTTGTATTTTATTTTTTTACACAAAAAAATACTTTAACTGAGCCACACAATAATAATAACATATGACCTTGACTTCGGTACTAACCAAGACTAGCGCCGTCAGTGGCCGATAGAGTTACTAAATTTCTCCATTCCGTCATCCTCAGTAAATTTTGAGAGATTATCCTCCTTATAGACCTCCATGTTTCAAGATAATAAAGACAAACCATGGAGGTCTATAAGGCGGATAATCTCTAAAAATTTACTGAGGATGACGGAATGGAGCAATTTAGTAACTCTATCGGCCACTGACGGCGCTAGTCTTAGTTAGTACCGAAGTCAAGGTCATATGTTATTATTATTGTGTGGCCCACCTACAGGGGATAACATGAAAACGCCTGAAAATGATTAAGTCGTTTGATGTAAAGCGGTGTGTCCACACGCAAGTTTTTTTATGCAAGTCCTTGCAGCAAGGCCTTGCACCACTAGATTATTACTAGAATTTTGGTGAATCACTAGAATTTAGGGCAGATTTTCACCAAAATTCTAGTAATAATCTAGTGGTGCAAGGCCTTGCTGCAAGGACTTGCACGAAAAACTTGCGTGTGGACACACCGCTTAAACCATTGAGAAGGATACAAATTAAGCCAAAATTTTCATGTTTTGCGACAAAAAAGTTATCCCTCCCTATTCTAATACAAAAGGTGTGTTCGTTCACTATTCACACCGAGCATATGCACGGAGAGTATGCAAGGAAGCGCTAGAGTCGTGCGGCCATTTGAAGAAACTTTATTGATAAAATTTACTAACGCATTGGATTCGGAAAGAAAAATAACAACACCATAACTAATTAGCAATTAATAATTATGAAAGACAGCAAAAGAACTGAAAAAAACAAATAACAATAAATAAATAGTAAATTTTATTAAAAAAGTTTCTTCAAATGACCGCACGACTCTAGCGCTTCCTTGCATACGCTCCGTGCATACGCTCAGTGTGAATAGTGAACGAACACACCTATTGTGTGACGTCACAGATTACCCTCCTTGTAAAACTCCATGAGACAAACATACTATTTTTTTTTTCTTTTATTGTAATTTAAACTTTCAACAATATGACACTTCACTTGACTTATTGTTTGGCTTATTTTTAATAAGTGACTGTTATGATTATACAATTACAATACAACAGTTGATATATATTAATTATTGATTATTGTTTTTTTTTACTTCACAAATGCATGGCTTGATATTAGTTTATACATTTACATAGTCAAGATAAAAAAAAAAAACAAAAAAACGAATATAACATCAACAGTAACAATTTGATCTAAACTAAAATGACAACAAAACAAATATACATGTAGAAAAGAAAGAAGAATAAATTTTGTAAAGAATAACGACAAAAATATGAAAAAATGATTTAATATCTGTATTGCAAATCGAACTTTCAAAATCTCTTTTAAAATTGTGTATTCTTATTAAACTATCATTATATCGTTTTGATGATTCATTGAGATTCTAGGTAATGCTGGTTGAGTAATTAATCATCAATTATTATTTTTGATGGTATTAAAACCAGAAAAAAGCCAGCGCCGTTCCATGTTTGCTCCGATTCCTGATAATTCTTGTTTAAAAACTTGAGGAAATTTTAACATAAGATTTTCGACCTCATTTGGCCTCAATCCAGTATCTATTTTCTGCAAATATGACCAGACGTAATCTACACTTGCTCCAAAGGGATGAATATGAAGAAAAGTTGCAATTAAACCTAAAAATTTTTTTTTTTTGAATATATTTCAAAAAATTAATGAAATATTTTATTTTTCAAAGATCAAACAATTTTTAAAAAAATAAACAATCACATCATACCGATAAGCTTAGCATCTTTTTGGGTAACTTGAATACAACCAGAAACAGCTGCGACTGGTTTTGGTATTTTTGGTTCCTCAGTTACTTCATCATCTTTGTCTAATGTGATGACTTCATTATTCTCAGCATTTGTTGCTTGTTTACAACTCAGTTTAAACATTAGATCTTTAATTTTTTGATCATATTGAGTTAGTTGTTTTTTTGATGCCATTAACTGTTCTTGCATACCTTTGAACGTTTGCTGCAGTACCTTAATTTGTTTATCTCTGGCGTCAATTTCTACTTTTGTCTCAGATTTTAGTAAATCCACCTGTAGTAATTTAAAGTTAGTTAAATTTGTATAGTTAACAAATAAATATAAGTGTTTCTTGATATTAAAATCAAAAAATAAATGGCAATTTGTTTTTTCTCTTAATTTTTAATTAAAATTATCACAATAAATATTTTTGATGCATTTGTTTAAATTTATCTAATGGATTTATACTTGAAACAAGTGTTAGTAAATAAATAAAATCTCATTCTTAATTCAATAAATTCGTTTACTTACTCGTCATTAAAAAACTTTATTAATTGTTCAAAATAATTAATTCCAATGTTTAGGTATTTTAAATCATTTTGTCAGAAATTTTTTTTTATATAAAAATGAATGTAATGAAACATCTTATTTTATTGAGAAGTATAAAAATTAATATATTTGATTATTAATAAGTTTTGATTTTAATAGCTTTAAATTTATTTAAAAAATGATTTGTTAGATAATATCAAGATTGTAGAATTACTTGAAATAAAATTACTAACTATTATTTTTTAACTGTATGTATTCCGAACATTACTAAATATTTTTAAAGATATAATTAATATCTAGTTTAATTTGTAAATTATTATCCGCGAACGAAAAAATAGATTTTTATAATTTTACGTCATAATCTTTATGATGTGTGAATGTAGCAACTCTGTTGAGTGTGTTAGAAAACAATTCATCATAGCTTACTTCATTTTTGTAAGCTTCCAATTGACATTTCAGACTGTCCGTATCGTCCTCGAATGTCTGTACTTTATCATTGTCTTCAGAGCCATTAGTACTTTTTGTTTTTTTTCTTTGCGGTTCATCCTCAGAGTCAGATACTTCCATTTCACCTTCACCTTCCATCAGTACTTCATCTAGCTGTGACAACTTGATTTCCTATGATAAATAAATTACATTAATCCGCTAATATTAACAATATAATATTAGATATCTTTTTCATTTTTTTTTTAAATTAAACAATTCATCTCCTTAGTTACCTCTCTGCAGGTCTCATATTTTAAATAAATAAATATTAAAATTAATATAATTGTTAAAATTTTGCCTTTTATTATACCAAGCTCTTATTAATTTCCAGTTACTCCAGTCACCTCTTTATTTATTGTACTAGTACAATTATTTTCAATTTTTGTGAAATTTTTTTTTTTTTTTTCAATTTTGACTTACCTGCTGAGATTTACTAGTACTGAATTATCTCTCCTTGCATTTTTATCAGTTTCCTTGTACTTATAATTGATTGAATATTAACAACGAAGATCGTCATAATAGTTATTATAATAACTATAGATCCTTTTCAAATTATTTGATAGTAAAGTATTTAAACTTATTAATTGTTTTTGTTTTTTATATTTTTAATCAATAATATATGTGTATATGTGTATATATTATTGAAAAATATATATATATATATATATATATATATATATATATATATTTGTTGAATGGCTACTTTGGTGACATTTTTTTTTTTTCTTTTAAATAGTTGAAGAAGTTCATTATACATAGTTTGGTAAAAGAAAAATTTTAAAAAAATCTTTTTTTCCAAAGATACAACCAATAAAGAGTAATGTGTTCACTTTGGTGACACTGGTCGATAGGATATTTGGCTCCTTCGGTGACATTTTTCAAGTCACGAAACAAGCCAAATCTCTCATTATATATATACACTAATGTCACAATAATAGACACATGTTATAGTTAAACGCATATATATGAATAACTACATGAAATGTCTATATTGGTGACTTTCTCAAACTATCTGTCAAAGTACACAAATCAATAACAGAACCAATATTATAAAAAAATGAACTTGTATCAGAGTTCAATTTCAAAAACTCTAAACAATAAATGCGAGCTTAAATTTTGTTCTTTTTCATTAAAATGAATTTAAAAGATAATTGACAATGTTCAAAAACGTCAACCTGTCAGATCTTTTTGTAAAGTATATGTCCATAACATCCACACAATGTACCATCTCATGTCATCAACATCTTCAACACGTTTCATTAACAATCCTTAAACAGCAATGTACCTTTTCTAAATTTTACATATTTTTCAACGAGCTGCATGACATTTTAGCTGAAAATTTTTATTTGCTGGCAGTTTTAGTAAAAGGGTTTATTCTGACGACTATTATCAAAATTCTATCGAAGATCCAGATAAAAAAATATCATCAAAGATTGTTCATTTTTTATTTACTCTCATTTGTTTATTCATTTTCATTAGGCTGTACATTCGGTATACAAAGTTTAGTTATTCTGAAAGCACTTTAGAAAAAATTATTTATTTAATTTATTTAATTAATTATTTATTTAACTTTTGATCATAATTCCGGTTTCTTTGATTATTTAGATCTCTTCATCATAAAAAGTCTTGAAGACTTCCATTTTTCAGAATCATCCGAACAGTCTCTAAAATCGTCAAATGTCATGATAATCAATAGATAATATGATACGATTGAGAACTATCCATTTCTTTATTGACAGATTTGAAATTTCAGAAGTTTTTGATTGTATTTTAAAAATATTCGAAAATATCTGTTTCTCAAACTGTCACCAATCTGTACAGCTGACATGAATGATAAGTCCACTCATAATCCAAAAAATCAGAAACTCTAAGCAAACTTCGTATTTGAGAGACTCAAACTTCTAAAAACATGATAAATGATGAGGCCTGTTTTCTTTAACTAAACGAAATAAAAAAGTTTGATCATAATTCCGGTTTCTTTGATTATTTAGATTATTTCATCATAAAAAGTCTTGAAGACTTCCAGTTTTCAGAATTATCCGAACAGTCTCTAAAATTGTCGAATGTCATGATAATCTATAGATAATACGATACGATTGAGAACTCTTCGTTTCTTTATCGACAGATTTGGAATTTCAGAAGATTTTGAGTGCATTTTAAAAATAATCAAAAATATCAGTTTCTCAAACTGTCACCAATCTGTACAGCTGACATGAGTCATAATTCTAGTCGTAAAATCAAAATACAGAAACTGTAAGCAAACTTCGTATTTGAGAGACTCAAACTTCTAAAAACATGATAAAATGATGAAGCCTGTTTTCTCTAACTAAACGACATAAAAACTTTTGATCATAATTCCGGTTTCTTTGATTATTCAGATTATTTCATCATAAAAGGTCTTGAAAACTTCCAGTTTTCAGAATCATCCGAACAGTCTCTAAAATCGTCAAATGTCATGATAATCAATAAATAATATGATATGATTGAGAACTATCCATTTCTTTATCGGCAGATTTGAAATTTCAGAAGTTTTTGATTGTATTTTAAAAATATTCGAAAATATCTGTTTCTCAAACTGTCACCAATCTGTACAGCTGACATGAATGATAAGTCCAGTCATAATCCAAAAAATCAGAAACTCTAAGCAAACTTCGTATTTGAGAGACTCAAACATCGAAAAACATCATAAAATGATAAAGCCTGTTTGCTCTAACTAAACAACATAAAAACTTTCGATCATAATTCCGGTTTCTTTGATTATTCAGATTATTTCATCATAAAAGGTCTTGAAGACTTCCAAATTTCAGAATTATCCGAACAGTCTCTAAAATCGTCAAATGTCATGATAATCAATAGATAATATGATACGATTGAGAAAAAAAAACAGAAACTCTAAGCAAACTTCGTATTTTAGAGACTCAAACTTCTAAAAACATGATAAAATGATGAAGCCTGTTTTCTCTGAATAAACGACATAAAAACTTATGATCATAATTCCGGTTCCTTTGATTATTCAGATTATTTCATCATAAAAGGTCTTGAAGACTTCCAAATTTCAGAATTATCCAAACAGTCTCTAAAATCGTCAAATGTCATGATAATCAATAGATAATATGATATGATTGAGAACTATCCATTTCTTTATCGGCAGATTTGAAATTTCAGAAGTTTTTGATTGTATTTTAAAAATATTCGAAAATATCTGTTTCTCAAACTGTCACCAATCTGTACAGCTGACATGAATGATAAGTCCAGTCATAATCCAAAAAATCAGAAACTCTAAGCAAACTTCGTATTTTAGAGACTCAAACTTCTAAAAACATGATAAAATGATGAAGCCTGTTTTCTCTAATTAAACGACATAAAAACTTTTGATCATAATTCCGGTTTCTTTGATTATTCAGATTATGTCATCGTAAAAAGTCTTGAAGACTTCCAGTTTTCAGAACAGTCTCTAAAATCGTCAAATGTCATGATAATCAATAGATAATACGATACGATTGAGAACTCTTCGTTTCTTCATCGACAGATTTGGAATTTCAGAAGATTTTGAGTGCATTTTAAAAATATTAGAAAATATCTGTTTCTCAAACTGTCACCAATCTATACAGCCGACATGAATCATAAGTCCAGTCATAATCCGAAAAACAGAAAATCTAAGCAAACTTCGTATCTAATAGACTTAAACATCTAAAAACATCATAAAATGATAAAGCCTGTTTCCTCTAACTAATCAACATAAAAACTTTCGATCATAATTCCGGTTTCTTTGATTATTTAGATTATTCCATCGTAAAAAGTCTTGAAGACTTCCAAATTTCAGAATTATCCGAACAGTCTCTAAAATCGTCAAATGTCATGATAATCAATAGATAATATGATACGATTGAGAAATAAAAACAGAAACTCTAAGCAAACTTCGTATCTAAGAGACTTAAACATCTAAAAACATGATAAAATGATGAAGCCTGTTTTCTCTAACTAAACGACATAAAAACTTTTGATCATAATTCCGATATGGTTTGTTTCTTCATCGACAGAAGCCTTTTTTCTTTAGGTTTCTGTTGTTTTAAATTTTAAATTTTTTCATTATTAATTTATATTTATATTCTTCAAAAATGCCATGATGCTTTTTTATTCGAATAGTTAATAACTAAACAATGTGTAGTAGTTGATAAAAGTGTTCAGAGTTCATATTTCACGAATTTAGTGAGGTTTTAGACTGTATGTGATATATTGGCAACTTTAGTAACAGTCACCAATCTATACGACTTTTAGGATTGTAGATTCGTGACAGTCACTAATCTAGGCAAAAGTCACCAAACTAGCCACTTTATTCCTAAAATTGTCACCAATGTAGCTATTTAACAAATATATATATATATATATATATATATATATATATACAAATGAATGAAAAGGATCTTTAGATAGCGCATACATACCGATGACTGTTTCATCCATATCTTGATGTTCTTCCTCTGCGCCTTGGTGAAATGATCCCAAACCTTCTTGTGACTTGCAGCAGTAAAGACACGTTCAATGTGATTGACTGTTGGATGAAGACGCGGCCATGTTGCATGTTAAATAATAAAAAAATAAAACACAACAAATCCAGTGTTGTACTTCAAATTTTTTTTTGTTTTAAATAAAGATATACTTATATTTCATCCTTGAAATATTTTAAAAAGTTATATCATTATTTTAATTTTTTGGCATTTTTTTTGCTAATCAGTGGTCTTGTTTGATGTTTCTATTTAGTAGCTACTTTTTTACATTTCTTAGAAATATGTATAACCCATTACAATATATTTAGAAAAATGAAGGAATTTTTTTAAAGAAGGATAGTTAATTTAAAAATTTAATAAAATTTTTATATAGTAATACAAAAATATTTCTTCATGTTTCTAAATTATTTGTGCACCTGTTGTTCATGCAATAGTAAAAGTTGTTCCTAGAAATGTATTTAAAGGAAAAAAAAATAATATATAGAACATTTTCTTAAGAAAATTTAGAATGAGATTTTTTTTTTTCGATTCAGAATAATCTATTATTGTTCCAAGATTGCAACATCTTATTTACGACTTTGAAGAAAAAAACAAAAAAAAAAAAACGAAAACAGTGAGTGAAAAACTTACCATCAGAAATTGAATGGAAGTTGGCATCGAGTTTTAAAGTCAATATGTAATAATTCATTTTGAATTTATAAGTAATACTTATTAAACTTACATTGAATTAATAATCCTTGCATTCTGCCTTTCATAAGTTCTTTAGCCCTTTGTAATTCTTCTTCATATGATGATTTTTCAGTTATAAGTCGTCTAATATGTGAATTTGTGGATTGTATCATTGAGTAAAATGTGTTAGCATTTTTTTTTGTACAATCACCACGTTCAAGCCAACTCACAACAATCTAAATTAATTAAATATACATTGTGTAGATAAAACAAAAAAAGACGATAAAATAAATTAAGAAAAGATAGCTTAAGATTAAAAAAATAAAACTTACCTGAACAGCTTTTAAAAATGTATCATCTTGCTTAATTTTTTCACAAATATTTGATGCTTCATAATCAGTATAATGAATAAGTGGTCTTTGACTAGATTGCATACGTTGTCGATCTTCTTCAAATTGTTTTTGATGTCTTTGAAGCCTTTGGAATCTCCTTTGTTTACATTCCCACTCATATTGATCATCTTTCGCCTGAATAATATTATTTTGAAAAATTAAAGTAAAATTTGTTAAATTTCAAATGTTTTAAAAATAAAATGAATAAACTTACATAAACATGTGCATAGTCAACATAGAGTCTTCCAGTATTAGCAGAATCAATACCATTACCAATTCTAAGTCTGTAACCGGATAGATAAATTGCCGAATCAACACAATCTTCATTGGCAAATCTGATATGACAAAAACTTTTTTTTGATAATCGTAGTGTTGTTATTTCACCACACCGTTCAAATATCTCTTGTATATCATTTTCTGTTATATTTTCAGGTAAACCACCAACAAATATTGTACGACAACCAGGTGGTCTTTCGCGTGTTGTTGGTGGTGGTGCATGTGGACTTGGTGGTATTAAAGTACAATTTTTACAATGTATTAATTCTTTGGTAATTGATTGATTTGTTCCTGTTGAAGTCGATGATGATGATGATGGTAAATTATTTCCTATCATGTGCGCAGCGATATCATTGGCAATTGATTCAGATGTTATCAATGGGGCTCCAATAAGAGTACCATCATGTGATATCATATTCATTCCCATATGTCCATAGCTATGCCCTATATGTGGTAGTCCCATGTCACTAAGCATAGGTGTCATTGGACCAATGCCCATTATTGAATAATCAATACCCATTCTCCAAACATTACCAGGACCATCGAGTGTGGTGATTGTTGGAATATTTGTAATACCAGTTGTTGTGGTTGATGCTATTGATGATGATACATCTTTATTTCCAGTAGTATTACTGGATGTTATTGAATCGTCACTGTGACGATCATCATTAGAACGATCACGATAATTTATACGATCGTCCCTTCTATCACGGTCTCTACGATCATTATTTCTATCACTTCTCGATTGTCGAGCATTATCACGATCACGAAGTAATGAGTCTTGGTTTTTATCAGATTCATCAGCACTACCATTATTTATAGTTGGTTGATGATTTTTTTTTGTACTGAATTCAAGAGGTGAATCATTCATACCAGGTAGCGGCAATGGTACTGGCAAGGGTGTTTGGAATCTTTGATTAGCAAGGTCAATAAAATTTTGATGTGTTGTTGCCAGTTGACTTAGACCTAGTTGACCTATTCCTGAAATATGGAGAATCAATCATTTCCATTTTGAAACAAAAATAGGTCATTCAATTTTGATTAATTTCTCAATTACACCATAAATTAAAAACTATCAATCAGTATTTGCTTGTCGAAGTTAATTGTTGTCAAGTGATAAGAAAAAGAGGTCAATTTAAAGGAACGAATAAAAACTTGCCAATGGAAGTCATTGCTGCTGCTGACATTCCAGAAAAATTGTAGGCCATATTAAAAGACGACTATTATTTAAAAAAATGTATAAACAATCTTGATTTTTATCTAAATCGTAGTATAAATAGCACAAATAGTCTTCTTGATAGCATGTTATGTAGGCATGTTAGATATGTATGCATACATAAATATATGATAGGCATACATACATGTACACAGTGTTGGGCTCATTTTGTACGGCCGTATTATACGGCTCTCATTTTTGGCGTCGTATAATACGTTTTATACGGAGGTCGATACAAAAGAAATTGAAAAAAAAAAATACTCAAAAAAAATATATATCTAAGGCAAGATGACTGGAGACCTCTAGTCTTCTTGATCTAAGGGGTGAATTCCTTTAAGGGACTTGGACGATTTTTTCCCGAATATGAGAATCTAACATAAAACAAAAAACAAGTATTTTGTACAAAAAAAAGAGTCAAGTACTCGAAATTATAGTCAATTTGTAATGTAACTTGTTTCGCCATTAATTAATCTAAAATGTTAAAAAAAAAAATAATAATAAAAAAAAAAATTGTACTTGACCCTGCTAAACATAAGATTGAATAATGTTGGCTTAAAATTTAATTTTTAATTTAGGAAAAACTACGCAGGGTCAAGTACAATTTTTTTTTTTTATTATTATTATTTTTTTTAACATTTTAGATTAATTAATGGCAAAACAAGTTACATTACAAATTGACTACAATTTCGAGTACTTGACTCTTTTTTTTGTACAAAATACTTGTTTTTTGTTTTTTGTTAGATATCACATCTTTTTGTAAAGTTTTTCTTGAAATTTATATTATTATATTATATTTATATATCATCAACTTTAATTTTTATTTATAATTATTTTACCGGTGTATCATTTGATGTTTATTATTTTTAATATACAATATTGCAATATTTATCATATATCTATTCATATGTCAACTCTGCAGTGCAGCCAACAAAAATGAGCAAGTGAGAAAAGTAAAAAAAAAAAAAAAATTTTATAATCTTATACCGTACTACCAACTTAACAAAATCAGAAATCTGGTTTTTCAGCCAAAAAATCGCAACCGTTAATTTGATTGTTCAATAAAAAAAAAAATAAGCCACTAAAAAATCTGATTTTTTTTTTAAAAAAAAGCTTGACATCGATTTATGGGATCATTACAAAGCCTCATATTTTTTAATTAAATCCATCATATTTTAATTAAATTTCTAAAAATTGGAGACGGAAGGGGGCAAAATATTTGATGTATAATATAGTCACGGTAGTTACTCTTACACACACATATAAATTTCCTTTCTCATACTTGACTCGAGGCACTACCGTGCCTCTTGATGAGATGAAATTTATACAGTAGATTCTTGAAATACTATAATACATTATCTGTAATTTTTTGGTAATTGTTTAGAAGCTTGTTATTTCTTTATTAATTTTTAAAGTTGACAACTTTTAACATGGGCTTTTATGGAAAATACGATTTTGTCAAAAAAAAAAGTTCATGATAATACAATATCTCTGATCGACAATATGACATCGCGACAAAAAACCTTTTGGGTTATAAAATAAGACAAAACGAAACTGTTTCTTGTAGTGGCAACATTGGCATATGACATTATTTTTTTTTACTCAAATTACGGAAGTGTAATAGCCTTTTTTCGTTTACTGTTCGATCTTTATAAATGAAATAAACGAAAATTTTTGACAAATATGTGTTATAAAAATTGATTTTCCAAGATTATCATATATTAATAGTCTAGGAAAATTCATCGAGAATTTCATCAATTTTGTCGTTGTTTCTGTTTTTAGTTTTTTGTCGGTATTACAGGGCGAAAAACGAAAACGAAAAAGAATTTTTTATTAAAGGGATGCACCCAATGCACAAAAATGATAAAATTCTCTATGAATTTCCCCAGACTATTTATGTATAATAATCTTGGAAAATCAATTTTTATAACAAATATGCTCCAAAATTTTTGTTTATTTCACTTATAAACGTTGAACATTAAACGTAAAAAGGTCATTATACTAGCGTAATTAGAGTAAAGAAAAATAATGTCATGTGCCAATATTGCCACTACAAGAGACAGTTTTTTCCTATAAAAATTTGGCCGTTATTACAAGGCGAAAAACAAAAACGAAAAAGAATTTTTTATTAAAGGAATGCACCCCAGGGTAGCTATTCTTGACTCGATTATCCGCAAGTTATACCGAGCGACTGGGATAACTTTTTTGTCGCAAAACATGAAAATTTTAGCTTAATTTGTATCCTTCTCAATGGTTTACATCAAACGACTAAATCATTTTCAGGCGTTTTCATGTTATCCCGTGTAGGTGGGATAATCGAGTCAAGAATAGCTACCCAGCAATAAATGTTCAGTAAATTGTCTTTTTTTGGATACATCCTTTTCCTTAGCTACCTCTCATTACGTAGCTATTTGTTCATTCAACAATTATATTCAGGCATTAATTTATTAAAAAAATAAAGTGTTTTTCTAAAGGAAAATTATGTAGCAAGGATTTCAGTGTTATAAAAAAAATTTCCTTTTGAAAAAAATTATTTTATTCAACTTTTTAATAAAAACCTTATTTATCAAACATTTTTATTGTTCTAAACAATCTTTGATATTGAACAATACGTTATTATTTTTATATTTTTATTTTTGTCGACATTGCTTTTATAAACATATAGAAAATGTATTTACCGACGACAGCACCGCCATATTATACGTTTAATCCGTATTATGCGTATAATATTCCAAAAACGCAAAAGAGCCCAACACTGCATGTACATAGGTATCACTGTGTACAACTGTGTACCATATATGTAATACTACTATAGGGATCTGACCTATTCACCAAGCCATCTGATGGCGTATAGTGAACTATTTCCGGACTTCATGAATCACATTACAAAATTTATACAGTATACTATGTTGATGATATCATACTATAGTAAAATAATCCGGAATTCGCCATATTGTCTCACTGATGAGACTTTACACAATAAGTGTGTGCGTGAGTGGCTAAGCCCCGCCCATAGGTCAGATCCCTATATCGCTAACATCCTATGCGAGCGTTCGATAGCTGGCTGAGGCCAAAAAGCTGGCCAATTTTTTATAATAGTGGATTTCATATTTTTGTAGTGGTAGCACAGCTGAGTTTGAATTTAAATCGTAAGCTATATTTGTTTGCCGTCGAAATGATAAGTGAATTTCCAGATGTGTCAGAAATAAAATATAGTAAAATAGACTTTGATGATAACATTGGCAATTGTTGATCACCATATTATCTTTTTTAAGTATGTAACATTCGAGACTTTACAAATTGAAAATGTCAATATTGTCATTGGTGTGTACTCAATGTTGATATATTGAAAATAAAATAAAAATAAGTGGTGATGATTTTACATGTATACTTTATTTATTTTTAACTTATTATTATTGTTTTTTTTGCCGAGTAGACTTAGTAATGAGATATTATGGAAAACAAAATTTTTTTGTAATATATGATTTTTAGCTTAAATCAGGTTCTTACTGGTAATGTTGACTATAGCCATAATAGAATATTTTAACCATGATAAAAGCTGAATATGCATTTCTAATAACAATATTGTTATAACAACATCATTGAATAACTAGTTTGTCTCACGAGAAATTTTTTTTATTTTTTGTAATAATATTATTTGATGAGCTTCGAATTTTTTTCTATTGATGTGATGAAAATGTAACAACAACAAACAACAAGATAAACCAGTAAAAAAAAAAAAATTTGAATTTATAAAACTGGTTATTTTTTTAGAGAGTTTTTGATTTATCAAGTTTCCTGTTCTGATGGCCGAGGCCGAGGCCCTCGGCCAGCTATCGAACGCACCCTATCTTTCCAAGAAGTGGAGTTTCTCCCAAGAAGACTAGAGACCAGGGTAGCTATTCTTGACTAGATTATCCCACCTACACGGGATAACATGAAAACGCCTGAAAATGATTTAGTCGTTTGATGTAAACCATTGAGAAGGATACAAATTAAGCTAAAATTTTCATGTTTTGCGACAAAAAAGTTATCCCAGTCGCTCGGGATAACTTGCGGATAATCGAGTCAAGAATAGCTACCCAGGAGAATAAACTTTAGTGGAGGGGATAACATTTAGTGTCCTAAAATACGGCGGCTATGTAGAGTGCGCCACTTTTACTCCTGAACGGCGCACTACGTAAAGCGCAGTTTTTTATCCCTGTACACCTCAGCCCACCGGCCCTATACTCAAAAACTTGGAGATAATAATGGCATAATAATTTTTTGAAAGTCTGCATGAGAGCAGATATATATCATGAATTGTAAATTTTACTAACTCAATCTTATTTATATACTAACTTACTTTTTTAGTTTTTATAATAATTATCAATTTATATTGATTCAAAATCAAACCTAAATTTTATATTACTTATAATCAATTGTATAGCAACATTGCAGAATTATAAATATTATTTGAAGTTGTATCTAATACACTAAATTATTGAGTGGTAAAATTTGATTTTTTTTTAAATAATAAAAAAGATGAACTTTAATTTTTTTTCATTAATAATCAATTGTTATTATCTGTAAATCTTATAAAATCAATAAAATAATCATTTTACTATTTAACTACTAAAAATACAACAGACAATACATATTATCAATCATAATCTTTTTAAACTTGTTTGTCTTGGTACTCGTCTTTTGTTTATTAAAGATGATTTTTTTATTTGATGTAAGACTGTTTTCTGTTTTGGTGATTGTGGTAATTTTGTACGTTGATTGTTAAGTTTGGATAAAGGATTCACAAGCTTTGCTCTCTTACGAAATTTTTTTCTTTTTTTCTTGTTTTATCATTCATTTTAAAAGATAAAATAGCTTGAAAAGACCTACCTTATCAATGCCATCAAAGTTGTTAAATAATTTATTTTTAATTTTTATCTGAAAATGATAGTACAATGAAAAATATAACAAGTTAAGGATTTAAAATATGAAAAATAAAAATTTAAATTACTTTTATGCTCATGTCTGGATGAACGAGTATTGATATTGTCGATGTGTTATTTGCATCACCATAATAACTAATAACAATACCACTTTTGCCTTCAAGAATTGTTTAAAAAGTAATCACAAAGTTGAATTTTTCGTACAGCAATAAGGATTAATTTATTGCAACTTAAATAACAATCACAATGAGATTCTGACGTGTACTATAAATAATGGTTATGTTACTTATTTATTGACGACTCAAGTATAGGGCCGGTGGGCTGAGGTGTACAGGGATAAAAAACTGCGCCTTACGTAGTGCGCCGTTCAGGAGTAAAAGTGGCGCACTCTACATAGCCGCCGTATTCTAGGACACCCCCTCCACTAAAGTTTATACTCCTGGTCGCTAGTCTTCTTGGTTTCTCCTTAAGGCCCTTGTCGACTAGCATAGTTTTTCAACAAAGTTCTATGCCATAGCACTTTGGTCACTATATATCACCAAAAACTCACTAAAAAATGGCCGCTGAGGACTATGCTGGAAAAATGCTGCGTGCAGCATTTTGAGCATAGTTCTGCTAACTTCACACTCGTTTTTTTAGATGCAGCCAACTTTGAGAAAAAAAAAAAAAGCGGCATTTATAGCTCTTTTTTGTTGTTCTTTGTTTACAGTTGTTTACAGTCTACATTAATTGATTGATTGACTGTCAGAATATCGTATTGTCATTTGTCAACAAGAGTAAACAAATAAAAAAGGTTATGCGTTTAATTATTTTTTGTTGTGATTTTACGAATGTTGGTAGAGCTGGAATCATTTCAATAAACGATTATAACGCCGCCCTATAGCCGTCATGGCTGAACTATTTCTACCCAAGCGCTATGCCATAGAACTTTTTAGAAAAACTATGCTAGTCGAGAAGGGCCTTTAGGCAAGAGCGTCGACCATATGGGGTGCGTTCCGTAGAGGACCGCGGTCCACCAAAAATAGGCGTGGTTTATCATGGTGAATTTAATTTCGTTGTAGTGTCAGCACTGCTATCTATTACAAAACGTAAACAAACATAAACAAACGTAAACACTGAAATTATAATTGAAATATTACAAAAAAAAAATAATTTGGCATAAAAAAAATTGTCGCAATTAAAATGGTAAGTATTGTTGTTATACCAATTACTTAGCCCGTAAATTTTATTTTTTTTAAAGTTAATGCCTTAAACATAAAGTGAATATTGAAGGTATTTTAGAAGGTTCATATTTTATTGTTAATAAACTTGGTAATTAGTTCAACTGTTCATTTTCAACAAGAACATTACCATCTACATCAGTTAACAGCTAATGGGTTTGAAGTGAAATCTTTTTTTTTCATTTTGTTAATTGTTATTAACAAATTTATTGTTGTAATAATTTTACTCAGTAAGCACTGGTAAGCACCACAATCCACAACAATAACAATGCACACATAGAAAGGTTTAATATACATGAGACTGATTATTTTTTAAGAATTTCTAGGGAGATTTTTAGTTTTTATGGATCTACTCTGATTATGGCCAAAAAGGACCGCGGTCCCTTTACAGAACGCACCCATGATCTTCTTTTCTCAGAAACGTGAAAAATGAAAAAAAGTAGGGAGCGTAGGAAGGGTATCGGATTAACCCATATACGTAATACTCCTATATTGAGCGTATTCTTTTACAGCGGATTTTCTGGCGAATTTCCACCTCTGCAATTTTTTTTACACTCTCTTTGTAAACTGCTTAATGCTTCAATTTTAGTTTATGCGCTGAAAAATAAGAAGGGGCAAATTGTAGAGGTGAAAATCTGCCGGAAAGTCCGCCGTGAAAGAATATCCCCATTGCTAGCGAGACTCGATTCTTTCTCTAAAGGCTACGGTGCAGACTCATCGTCTTCTTTGTCATGTGCATACCGAATCGACGGGCGCATATGACCAAAGTGGGGCATTCGGATAACATCGGAAGCTTACTTACACTGTTATATCTAACTGTCAAACTTACTTGTATCATGAGGCACGGTAGTGCCTCGAGTCAAGTATAAGAAAGGAAATATACCTATATCTAACAAAAAACAAAAAACAAGTTTTTTGTACAAAGAAAAGCGTCAAGTATTCGAAATTGTAGTCATGTAACAAACTATCAACAAATAACAGCTGTGGCATTCAATATGATAGTGATATATTAGTAACTTTTAATATCATTACATTTTTCATTTTTTTTCGTCGCCATTTTGAAGTTCGAACGGAATGGGAGCCACGGAACGCCGTCTAGGTAGGATAATCATATATGTAGTATTACATATATGGGGATAATTAAGTCAAGAATAGCTACCTTGTTCTAGGGTTGTTAATTTACTGGTGTTTTATATTTTTAGCATTTTTAACCAAAAAAGGCGGAGCTTACTAGAGCCAATCACCGTTCGCGCGAGTAATTTCGAATATTTTATTTTGTTTAATGTGAATGTATATTGATTAATAAAAGGTTATTCTTTATTTTTCATTAGTTAAAAATTATATTCAAATAAATTATTATTGCAAAAGAATTTTATTATTAATTTATAAACTTTAACCTCTAGAGTAATTTTTTTTTTATATTTATGAAATTATAAACAGTCTTTTTTTATTAAATGTTTAATACTACATATTTGTTATTATTGTTATAAATATAATGTCATACATTTTTTAACATTAAAACTTTTATATTATTATTTAAATTATTTATATAAATATTATTATATAAAAAGTAACTAAAATACTTGACTTTTTTCATAAATAGTAGTACTTTTTTGGTAGCCATTGCATCAATGCTAAAAATATTAATATGATTTTTAATACAAAACTAGAAAATCACATTTTTTTTTTTAAAGTACATTTGACAAGAAAATTTCAGTTCAACTGAAACAAACATTACCTCTAAATGTTTTTTAAGTATATCGAACTTTTGTACTTATTTTTGGTATGAAAGTAAATGATATTTTTATATTTAAAATATCTTTTATCAGTAAATTCAATCCATGGCCTAAACAACCATATGTTATTGAATGAGGAAATTTGATACGAAGAAGTGACCAAGGTGATTCCATGTTAGCTACATTATCAGTGACGACACCTTTGACTTTTTCAGAACCAACTGCAAGTATTGCTGAACTTAAAACATCACAAATGTATTTTGCAGTATGTGATACTTCTTTTGATTCAATTGCTTTATAAAATACAGGCTGTGGTGTTGTAACAACAATATTTGTGAAACCATCACCATTAATATCAGTCCAACCATCTGACATATAATTGTCAATGTATCTACATCATTAATTTTATCTTCAACAGCTTTGTTTACTTTTTCATATTCTGCATTTACCAATCTGTATGAAAGAACATATCGAGATGGTTTTTTAAAAGCTGGTCGTAGTGATGTAAAAAAGGATTTCCAATAATAATTATCAAATACTGA
>WSYQ01000527.1:0-20604 GCA_011426435.1 Lysiphlebus fabarum
TTGCTTCAACAATTGATCATCATGAGCAGGTATTTAAATATATATTAAATAAATAATATATTTATTTTTATTAAATAATGATAATCTTTTTTTTTTTTTGTAAGAAACAGCCAGAGAAAGATGAGTCTTCTAGTGTTTATATCAACGAGGGATCAACATACGAGGATATTATGAAATTTTTAAATACTCTAGATGATGATTGTTCAATTCCTAAATTTTTAAAAATAGAAAAAGAATTAAATAATGATAAATTACCACAAAATATTGAAGAATTATTTTTTCAAAAAAATAAACAACAACATGATTTAAATAATTCAACAAGGTAATTAAAAAATTAAATATAAATGATAAATTAAATATACTTATATAATTTATTTTGTTAATTTATTTTTAGAAATGAAAATATAATTATTGGTAAAATACGAGATGATGAATTAGCAACAGCATTATTAAAACTTGAAGATCGTGATGCAACATTAAAATTATTAAAAGATGAATTAAAAAATGAACGTAAATTAGCATGTGATAAATTAAATAAACAAAAAAATGATTTAACAAATGAATTACAAAATCAAAAAATTAAATATCAAAATATAATAAAACGTCATCAAAAATTTATTGAACAATTAATTGAAGAAAAAAAAGTATTAACTGATAAATGTAATATACTTGGACAAAAAATTAAAGAAATTGAAATAAAACAACAAAAAGATATTAAAGTATTAATTGATAGACATGCTATTGAAATACAACGTGCTCGTGAATTATGTATGGCATCAGAAAAAATAAGACGTGAACGTTGGCTTGAAGCTAAAACTTCTAAAATTAAAGTAACTTATTTTATAATATACTGTTAATATATTAAAATATTTATATTTTATTTTTTATTTTGTATTAATTTATTAGGAAATGACAGTAAAAGGTTTAGAGCCAGAGTTACGAAGTATGGTTGATCAGCATCAACAAGAAATTCAAAATATTAGAAGTGCACATATGAAAGAACTTCAAGATGTTGAACTTCGTACTATACGTAGATCAAATCAACAACTTGAACAATTACGAATTGAATTAACAGAAAGTCATGATAAAATATTAATAAATGAAAAAGATGCAATGAGAATGAGATTTCAAGTTAAATATGAAGAACAAGAAAATCAATTACAATTACAACAACGTAATTTTTTTCAACAACTTGAAAATGAAAAAAAAAAATTTAATGATGATTTAACACAAAAAAATATTGATTATAATTTATCACTTGAACAAATTACTAAAAAATTTGAGGTATTTTTTTTTTTTTTTAAATAATCTTAATTAGAAATAAAATATAATTTTTTTAAATATAAATTTTAATTTTATCAGGAAAAAATTGAACAATTAAAATATCAAAATGATATTGAAAAAAAAAATATAAAAGAAATGATTGAAGCTGAAAAAAATGCATGGATTGATAATTTTAAAAGACAACAAAATATTAAATTAAATATGTCAGAAGCAAATTTACGTGAACAAATAATAAAAGAACGTGATCAACAAATTGAAATGACAATTGATCGTTATGAAAAAGAAAAAAATAATATTAAAATAAATTTACAACGTGAATCAGACAATAAAATAAAGTAAACTATAAATTTACAATAAAATTTTAAATATCTTTTTTTTTTTTTTTTTTCTAATTATAATATTTATAAAAAAATTTTTAATTTTTAAAATAGATGTTTGAAAGAAAAATACGAATCTGAATTACAAGTTATTTGTGAAAATGAAAAACTTGCAAGAGATAAATTATTATTAGCTGAAGAAAAATACAACGAGTTAGAAATTAAATTCGAAAAAACAGAGGCTAAATTGGGTAAATGTTTAGCTGATTTTAAAGAAGAAACTTGTGTAAGTATTAATAGAAAAAAAATTACTTAAATTGTTTATAAGAGATAAGTATAATTGTCTTGTTAATTTATTTGTTTTTTGTTTAGATGGTTGAAAGACTAACAAGAGAACGTGATCATGCTAAAAAATTAGCAAGACAAGAAATTGAACATGAAAAACGTGAACTTGAAGATAAAATTGCATCATTGTATAAAGAAATAACTGAGATTAATAAAAATCGTGATACACACATGACACAGTTATACAGCAGGTAAAAAAAAATATATAGGTATATAAATTAAAAATAACTAATATTTCCCTCTTTTGTTTTTTTCAGAATAAAATTAATAATAACACAAAAAGATATGTCAATTAAAAATATAACAAATCAAGTTAATGATTTTAAAAATAAATGTGAACATTTAGAAAAAATGTTAGATCAACAGAGAAAAGAATATGTGTTAAAAAATTTATAAAAATAATTATTTTTTAACTAATGGTTTTATAAATTAATCAGTAATTTTTGATAATTAAAATTCAGTTTCTCTAATTTATTTTCTTTACCGTTAAACGCGCAATTACATGAACAAAAAAAAAAATATATATATACCTATATAACAATGAAAAAAAAAAAAAAAAAAGATTGAAGTTTGTATATGAATTATTTTAGTATTTTTTTATTTTAAAATTATCCTATAAATTTATGTGAACTTGAGAAATTTTTTTGTAAAATATTCAATTACTTATTGTGATGAAGCTGTTGATAATAATTATTTACACTTTTTTGACAATTTGAACGACATCTTCATCATTGAGAATATGATCTTTACCAACTTTTTGAGGCTGGTGTTTAACAGATGAACCCCAAACAAGTGCACTGAAAAAAAATTAATGAATTTAATTAATTTAGTAATTTTTTTTTAAACAATTTATAATTATTTTCAAGTTTAATATTTACTATTTAAATTCCTTGGCAATTGTTCGATGAAGTTTATTACAAAAATCTTCAACAGATCTTCTTTCAGTATTGAGAACAACTGGTGAATTATAATCAGGAAGTTGTCCTTTTGGTTTAGTATAACTGTAATTTAAAAGAAATGAAATAATATTAATTATTTAAACTTTATATATGTATATACTGTTGATTAGATTAACTTACATTCGAACTAATTTCAAATAATCCCACATTTTTTCAAGTAAATCATCAAAATTCCATTTATGATGAGCAGATATTGGTACACAATGAGGAATTTTATAAATAACATCCAATTCCTCAATACTAATTTGATCTAAAAAATTTAAAAAAATAAATTGAATAATAACACTTTTTAAATAGTACATTAATAATTAGTAATAAATATGAAAATAATATAATTACCAATTTTATTAAGAAGATAAATGCATGGTACATAAACTCTATTTCCTTCAATAATATCAATCAAATCATCAGCAGGTGCATCATATCTCAGAGTAATATCAGCATTATGAATTCTATATTCTGATAAAATAGATCTGACTGTTTCTAAATCAAGTTCACTTTGAGTACACTTAAAAAATAAATAAATAAAAAATTATAATAAATAAATTTTCATAAAAAAAGATATAAAACAAACAAAACATAACAAACCATTGTTTGCAGATTAATACCACCCTTTTCCTTTTTACGAAAATTAATATTTGGTGGTTGTTTATTTAATCTTAAACCAAAACCTTCTAATTCATGTTCAATAAGACGTTTATGTCCAAGTGGTTTTAATACATCAAGTACAATAAATATAAGACTGCATGTTCTTGCAACAGCAATAACTTGTCTACCACGACCTTTACCATCTTTAGCACCTTCAATAATACCAGGAAGATCCAAAAGCTAAAAGAAATAATTATTAATTATCAACAATCAATTATGTATTTCATGTATTTTTTTTTTTAAATAATTAAAATTACCTGAATTTTAGCACCTTTATATTTAATACAACCTGGTACAGTTGTTAATGTTGTAAATTCATATGCAGCAACTTCAGAATAAACACCAGCAAGTGTACTTAGTAACGTTGATTTTCCAACAGATGGAAAACCAACAAAACCAATTCTAGCATCACCAGTTTTGGCAACTTCAAAACCTTGTTCACCAGCTCCACCACCACCACCTTTTGGTGTTATTAATTCACGTCTTAATTTTGCTAATTTTGCTTTAAGCATAGCCAAATGTCCAGACGTTGCTTTATTCTTTTGGGTCCTGCCCATCTATATTTATAAAAATAAATAACAAAAATTAAATATACATAAATATATTTAAAAAAAGTAAATAAAAATTAGAATATTATCATCATTAAATTAATTATTAAAAATATATTTATAAATTATTTATTTATTACTGATTAAATTTCTTCATGTTGTTAGGATTTTTGGAGATAATTTTCATATTAATTTATTAAAAAAATTCATAAGTGAGGTTACCTCAGACTCGATGGCAGAAATTTTTTCCAATATTGTTGACATTGTTGTTGTTTATTAATTACTTTGTAAATAATAAAAATTATTGTATTTTAATAATACAATTAATTTTTTTTTAAACTTGTCAAATTGACGTTGTTCAAAATAATAACAAATTTTTTTATTTATTTTTTTAAACACGTGTTTTTTTTTTTTTATCAAAAAAATTATTTTTTGGAGTTGGCATCAATATGGGCAGTTTTTCAATCAGTGATTTTGATATTTTATTTTTTTTTTTTATTGTCGTGCAATGAGAATAGACTTAAAGATTTTAAAATTAAAAATAATAATAATTATATTGACAATCTGTTGTAATTATTTATTTATAAACAGTGGTTAAAAAAAATAATAATAATAAAACATTAATTGAAGAATTTAAAATAGTATTTTTAATGATTTATAATTTATTTTTTGTTAATATAAATAAACAACTAAAAAATATAAAAATTAGATATAATCTTTTTAAGATTTATTCTTTTAAATATAAAAATAAACCAATAAATAAATATGATAAGAAAAAAAAAAAAAAGGATAAACAAGTTAATGAAATTTTCTATTAAAGCATAAACTTTATGAGTCATTTTTTACAAGATAACAAGTATCATTAGACTACTAAGTTTTTTTTTTCCTTTAAAAGTTTTTTTGTTGAATTATTATTTAATTGATATTTTGATATTATTATTATTATTATTTCATCGAGAAAATAATTATAACAATGCTGACGTTAATAAAAAAATACTAACTTGTAAAGTTCCAGATAATATAAATATTAAATTTTGTAAATGGACTGGACCAAGTTACATAAATATTACTGAAAAAAAATTAGAAAAAAAATATAAAACTGTTTTAAATTCTTGCAGTTGTAGTCTTCATATAAATGGTTTATATATTTTCAATAAAAAAATACATAACTATCATGTTTAGTTAGTTATTTTAATATTTATTTTTTATTTATTATTAGACATGGATGTTGAAGATTTTGGTGAATGGTATTGTTTTGTTTATGTAGAAGATCAAAGTAATAAAATTTCTGGTTACTCAAAAATGGATTTAAAATTACCAAAAGTTCTTGAAAATAAAAGTAATAGAAATAAATTTATCAAGTTTATTTGTTTATTTTAATTTATAATAGTGTTAATGTCTTTTGTTTTTTTTTTTTTGCAGGTTTTGAAATTATGGAATATGAAATGTTAGATCTTGATGTTTCTAAGGATGTACATATTAAATATAAACCATTTAATAATTCTTACAAAATAAGATACTGTGATTGGATAAATCCAGATGGAAATTATTTATTTAAAAATATTTTTAATAACAAGTATCAAACTGTGGAAAATATTAACGAATGTCAGCTTCAAATTAAAAGTAATAAAATCAAATAATATATAACAAGAAATAATTTTATATTGTGATGTTATTGTTTAATTATTATTTTTTTTTTTTTTATTGCAGATATAAATGAAAATGATTTTGGTAGCTGGACTTGTTGTGCAATTTTAATAAATACAAAAAACGATAAAGTATGCTGTAAAATAAAAGTAACTGTTGAGTCAAATCCAATTTATAAATATATATTTATAATTATTAAAATATTAGGAGGAATTATTTTTCTTTTTATATTAGGATGTATAATTTATTTTTTTATCAAACAAATTAATTTTAATTTATGTAAAACATATTTTAAAAACAAATCAAAATTAATCAAGTTTAGAAAAAATAAAAAATCTAGGTAAATTTTTAATGTAATGATTTGTTAATTGTATTATTTATTTTTTGTGATAAAATATACAAGGAAATTATTAGTATTATTTAAAATATATATATATCATTTTGTTTGACTTTGAGTCAAAATTTAAAATTTATTTATATCCTAATCAAAAGCAGACAAATGAAGATAAAAGATGATATATTTGTTTTTTATTTTCTGATTTAAAATTGTAAAAAATATGATGATTATATAAATGAATTTTATACAAAAAAATTAATATTTTGAGGTGTTTTAAATCGTTATCTTATCATGTATATTTGATCTCTCTATAAACAAAAACTTTTAAGATAAAAAAAGCCACATGATTTAAAAATATTAAAATTAATATAAAAGCATTTTGAAATTAAATCAAAGTTTAAATGTACACAGTATATAATTATAAAATTTTATTATTCAAGCTGTAAAATTATCATACAGCTGTACATTGTACTGAGTTAATCATCAAGTTGTGAAATTTAATATGATGAAATATTATTTCTTGTGGCTATTATTTTTATTCAAGGTAAATTTAAATTTTTTTATATAACATTAATAAATTTTGCTGAGTTAATTAATAATTTATTTAATTTTTATTTTTTAAGGTATTTGCTGATGATGGCAATAATTCAACTGCAACAGGTATAAACTGAATAATTAAAAAAAAACATTTACATAATCAATAATTATATACGCATATTTTAATAAAACTTAATAATGATAAAAATTAATTTTTTTTATTTACAGTTTTTTCAAGACCTGATCCACCATTGAATCCAACATTTGAAACAAGAAAAAATGAAACTGCAATAATTAATTGGGCACCACCATCTACCACAAATTATTCTGGTTTTTATATTGAAATTATTCCTGAAAATTTAATATCTGATAATTCAATAATATCAAAAAATATATCAGCAAAAGAATCTTACATAATTATAAAAAATTTAACACCTGGTGAGACATATACATTCAGACTTTTTACAATATTAAATTTAATCAAAAGTATACCAATTGTAAGTAAAAATTTAACAACAAATCCAAATAAACCAGAAAAATCATATTTATTATTTAAAAATGAAACAACATTACACATAACATGGCTTCAACCATATCCACTTGGAATATTTTCACATTATAATGTCAGTATTATTCCATCTGATGCAACAATATCATATTATCAAAATAATAAAAATACTTTATTATCAAATGAAGCAATATTTAATAATTTAATACCAGGAAAATTATATAAAATTATAATAACAACAATATCAAATAATAAAAAATCAATACCAGAAATATTACAACAACAAACAATACCATCAATACCAACAAATTTAAAAATAAATAATATAACAACTAAAAGTATTAAAATTATATGGAATCCACCATCATCTAAAACAGAATTTGATTATTATAAAATAACACTATTAACAAATGAATCAATAATAATAACAGAAATAAAACAATTAAAAAATAATAATTTATCATGGACATTTAATAATTTAAAATCTGGTAATACATATATTATTAAAATTCAAACAGTATCAAATGATTTATCAAGTTTATCATTATACAAAAGTATAACAATAATACCATTATCAATTATTAATATTCAAACAAAGCAACCAGATAATTGTGATTGTTTTGAAGTAAATTGGAATTATAATAATTCAAGTATTCAAGATAGTGTTTATATAAAAATAAAATATTTAGAAAATGATGATATTATTGAATTAATTGATGAAAAATTTGATACTAATATTAAAAAATTTATAATTAATGATGTATTACCTGGTAGAAATTATACAATAATATTACAAACATCTAGTAATAATATTAAATCAAATGAAAATATTATATATAAAACAAGTAGACCATTATTTCCAATAATAAATCAAATAATAATAACAAAAAATTTAGAAATATCATGGAAAAATGATGTTAATTCAAGACAAGATAAATATCAATTAATATTAATTAGAAATGATACAAATACAGTATTAATTAGAATAACAATTGATACAAAATTAATAATACCAGATATTTATCCTGGTGCATGTTATGATATTAAAATATTTTCAATATCTTATGGTGTTAAAAGTAAAATAAATAATCATTTTATAATAGTACCACCTAAATCACCAACTAATTTACATTTATCAAAATTATGGACATTTACAAAAGTTTTTATCAAATGGATTCCACCAAAAAATTCTTTATTCAGTGGATTTATTGTATCATATATTTCAAGTAATAATACTGAATGGATAATATTACCAGAAATAAATACAACTGAAATTGAAATATGTAATTTAACACCTGGTGAAAAATATTTAATAAGAGTTAATACAATTAGTTATGATGTTGAAAGTTATTATCCAACTGAAATTAAACATATTATTGCACCAAAATCAGTAACAAATGTTGTTATTGTACCTAGTTATCATAATATTACATTATTTATTGAACGTCCAGAAGGAAGAATTGATTATTATGTTATTGAAGTATCAAAAATAATTGAAAATAATATTAATAAAATTATTAAAGTTGTTAATTTTAATGCAGAAAAAACATATCCTTACATTGAAACATTTGTTGTTGATAATTTATCATCTGATGAAGATTATTTTATAACAATATTTTCTGTATCACATCATATTTTGAGTGAAGCTACTAATTGGAATATTACAACAGCCAAAAGTAAGAATATTAGTTTTATTATTCAATTATTTGTTTTAGTGTTATATATTTGATTATTTATGTGTTTATTTATTTTATTTTTAAGTGCCAATGTCAGAAACAAAAGGATGTTTTTATGAGATCAATGGAAAAGAGCAAAATATGACATTAAATGATAATCATATTATATTTAAATCTTTAAATAAAAAATAAAAAATAAAATATGTAATTAAAAATACCTATTGTAAACGACAATTAATTATTTGATTGTTAATAACCAGTAAATTATTGAAATAATATATTGATTATTAATTAAATTTAAACAAACAAATAGTTATTTTTCCATTATAAAAAGTATACACTTGAACGCATTTATTTATTCGAATAGAAAATACCTCTTTGCTATTTCTATGGTCCTGATACAATTTAAATTTTTATCTTTTTGAAAAACTTTTAATTTGTATTAGGATAAAATAATGACCGAAGAGGTGTTTGAATTTTTTTTTCTGGAAAATTTTGATTTATATTAGGAGAATATAATGACCAAATAGGTGTTCGACTTTTTATTAAAACTAAAAAAATTCCAAATTATACTATTGAAACCTGTTTATACCGTTTTTCTCTCATTGATATTTTTCGATTTATTGATATTAACATATTTTGAAATTTATCGAAAAAATATAAAGAAATACTAGGCGAACATGACTCGAAAAGGAGTATTCAATACCCTTTTCCATTTTCAATGTCTTATACGAGGAGAATAGGAAACAGTAAAGAAGATATTTTTATTTTTCAATTTTATTTTTTTTTAATGTAAATACAGAATAATTAATCAAGAAATGCAGTATATTAAATATTTGGTCGTTTATTTTTATCATCAGGGACTGTCATTAATAATTGAAACCCGTAGATTTCAAACCCGTATATTTCAGACCCGTATATTTCAAACCCGTAGATTTCAGACCCGTATATTTCAAACCCGTATATTTCAAACCCGTAGATTTCAAACCCGTATATTTCAAACCCGTAGATTTCAGACCCGTATATTTCAGACCCGTAGATTTCGATGCTTTCTAAAAATTTACCATTTATTTTCCGAAGTACTTATACAGTTGCGACATCTGAAAAATTTATAATGCAACTTACAAATCGGTAATGTAAATTTTCTACTTCTTGTAACATGATAAAATAATTTTTGAAATAAAATTAAATGAAAATTTATTATTATTATTTAAAAGAATAATAAGAAAAAAAAAAGACCCGTATATTTCAAACCCGTATATTTCAAACCCGTATATTTCAAACCCGTATATTTCAAACCCGTATATTTCAGAACCCGTATATTTCAAACCCGTATATTTCAAACCCGTATATTTCAAACCCGTATATTTCAAACCCGTATATTTCAAACCCGTATATTTCAAACCCGTAGATTTCAAACCCGTATATTTCAAACCCGTAGATTTCAGACCCGTATATTTCAGACCCGTAGATTTCGATGCTTTCTAAAAATTTACCATTTATTTTCCGAAGTACTTATACAGTTGCGACATCTGAAAAATTTATAATGCAACTTACAAATCGGTAATGTAAATTTTCTACTTCTTGTAACATGATAAAATAATTTTTGAAATAAAATTAAATGAAAATTTATTATTATTATTTAAAAGAATAATAAGAAAAAAAAAAGACCCGTATATTTCAAACCCGTATATTTCAGACCCGTATATTTCAAACCCGTATATTTCAAACCCGTATATTTCAAACCCGTATATTTCAAACCCGTATATTTCAAACCCGTATATTTCAAACCCGTATATTTCAAACCCGTATATTTCAAACCCGTATATTTCAAACCCGTATATTTCAAACCCGTATATTTCAAACCCGTATATTTCAAACCCGTATTTCAGACCCGTAGATTTCAAACCCGTATATTTCAAACCCGTAGATTTCAGACCCGTATATTTCAGACCCGTAGATTTCGATGCTTTCTAAAAATTTACCATTTATTTTCCGAAGTACTTATACAGTTGCGACATCTGAAAAATTTATAATGCAACTTACAAATCGGTAATGTAAATTTTCTACTTCTTGTAACATGATAAAATAATTTTTGAAATAAAATTAAATGAAAATTTATTATTATTATTTAAAAGAATAATAAGAAAAAAAAAAGACCCGTATATTTCAAACCCGTATATTTCAAACCCGTATATTTCAAACCCGTATATTTCAAACCCGTATATTTCAAACCCGTATATTTCAAACCCGTATATTTCAAACCCGTATATTTCAAACCCGTATATTTCAAACCCGTATATTTCAAACCCGTATATTTCAAACCCGTAGATTTCAAACCCGTATATTTCAAACCCGTATATTTCAAACCCGTATATTTCAAACCCGTATATTTCAAACCCGTATATTTCAAACCCGTATATTTCAAACCCGTATATTTCAAACCCGTATATTTCAAACCCGTATATTTCAAACCCGTATATTTCAAACCCGTAGATTTCAGACCCGTAGATTTCAAACCCGTATATTTCAAACCCGTAGATTTCAGACCCGTATATTTCAGACCCGTAGATTTCGATGCTTTCTAAAAATTTACCATTTATTTTCCGAAGTACTTATACAGTTGCGACATCTGAAAAATTTATAATGCAACTTACAAATCGGTAATGTAAATTTTCTACTTCTTGTAACATGATAAAATAATTTTTGAAATAAAATTAAATGAAAATTTATTATTATTATTTAAAAGAATAATAAGAAAAAAAAAAGACCCGTATATTTCAAACCCGTATATTTCAAACCCGTATATTTCAGACCCGTATATTTCAAACCCGTATATTTCAAACCCGTATATTTCAAACCCGTATATTTCAAACCCGTATATTTCAAACCCGTATATTTCAAACCCGTATATTTCAAACCCGTATATTTCAAACCCGTATATTTCAAACCCGTATATTTCAAACCCGTATATTTCAAACCCGTATATTTCAAACCCGTATATTTCAAACCCGTATATTTCAAACCCGTATATTTCAAACCCGTATATTTCAAACCCGTATATTTCAAACCCGTATATTTCAAACCCGTATATTTCAAACCCGTATATTTCAAACCCGTATATTTCAAACCCGTATATTTCAAACCCGTATATTTCAAACCCGTATATTTCAAACCCGTATATTTCAAACCCGTAGATTTCAAACCCGTATATTTCAACCCGTATATTTCAGACCCGTAGATTTCGATGCTTTCTAAAAATTTACCATTTATTTTCCGAAGTACTTATACAGTTGCGACATCTGAAAAATTTATAATGCAACTTACAAATCGGTAATGTAAATTTTCTACTTCTTGTAACATGATAAAATAATTTTTGAAATAAAATTAAATGAAAATTTATTATTATTATTTAAAAGAATAATAAGAAAAAAAAAAGACCCGTATATTTCAAACCCGTATATTTCAGACCCGTATATTTCAAACCCGTATATTTCAGACCCGTATATTTCAAACCCGTATATTTCAAACCCGTATATTTCAAACCCGTATATTTCAAACCCGTATATTTCAAACCCGTAGATTTCAGACCCGTAGATTTCAAACCCGTATATTTCAAACCCGTAGATTTCAGACCCGTATATTTCAGACCCGTAGATTTCGATGCTTTCTAAAAATTTACCATTTATTTTCCGAAGTACTTATACAGTTGCGACATCTGAAAAATTTATAATGCAACTTACAAATCGGTAATGTAAATTTTCTACTTCTTGTAACATGATAAAATAATTTTTGAAATAAAATTAAATGAAAATTTATTATTATTATTTAAAAGAATAATAAGAAAAAAAAAAGACCCGTATATTTCAAACCCGTATATTTCAGACCCGTATATTTCAAACCCGTATATTTCAAACCCGTATATTTCAAACCCGTATATTTCAAACCCGTATATTTCAAACCCGTATATTTCAAACCCGTATATTTCAAACCCGTATATTTCAAACCCGTAGATTTCAAACCCGTATATTTCAAACCCGTAGATTTCAGACCCGTATATTTCAGACCCGTAGATTTCGATGCTTTCTAAAAATTTACCATTTATTTTCCGAAGTACTTATACAGTTGCGACATCTGAAAAATTTATAATGCAACTTACAAATCGGTAATGTAAATTTTCTACTTCTTGTAACATGATAAAATAATTTTTGAAATAAAATTAAATGAAAATTTATTATTATTATTTAAAAGAATAATAAGAAAAAAAAAAGACCCGTATATTTCAAACCCGTATATTTCAAACCCGTATATTTCAAACCCGTATATTTCAAACCCGTATATTTCAAACCCGTATATTTCAAACCCGTATATTTCAAACCCGTATATTTCAAACCCGTATATTTCAAACCCGTATATTTCAAACCCGTATATTTCAAACCCGTATATTTCAAACCCGTATATTTCAAACCCGTATATTTCAAACCCGTATATTTCAAACCCGTATATTTCAAACCCGTATATTTCAAACCCGTATATTTCAAACCCGTATATTTCAAACCCGTATATTTCAAACCCGTAGATTTCAAACCCGTATATTTCAAACCCGTAGATTTCAAACCCGTATATTTCAAACCCGTATATTTCAAACCCGTATATTTCAAACCCGTATATTTCAGACCCGTATATTTCAGACCCGTAGATTTCAAACCCGTATATTTCAAACCCGTATATTTTCAAGAGTGACTTTATTTATCAATAAAGCTAATTATACAAGCAAGTTGATTAAATAATTTAAAAATTTGAAATAGTTTAATTTTCAAGTCATAGATAGAGCTACTGGTATACTTGCTTCAAAATTGTGCCAACAGGTAGCACTTATGAAGCTCAATTGTTGCTTAATTTATTTACACATGTGTCAAATAAAAAAAAATAAATAAATATAAACAAATAACAATGTCATTAAGAAAATTTATGCATCCAAAAAATATATATAAAATTGAACCAAATTTTCGTACTCTTTCAAAAATTTATCCTGAATTTCATCAACATGTTTACACTGTAATTATAAATAATTTTTCAAATTGTTAATATACAATCAAATTATAATACTATTTATAGTTAATCAAACAAATCATTTTAGGATTTAAGTGGTAAATTGAAATTTAATTTCAAAAATCAAGATAGTCTCAAGGTACTTGCTAAAATATTATTAAAACATGATTTTAATATTGATGTTGATATACCTGATGATAAATTAATTCCTGTACTTCCACTTAGACTTAATTATATTCATTGGATTCAAGATCTTCTTGAGCATGCTGGTGTAAATAATAACATTAGTGGAATTGACATTGGTAATATTTAATAAAATATCTATTATAATATTTTATTTTTAAATTAATTTTTAATAATCATTCAAGGTACTGGTGCTATTTGTATTTATCCACTTTTATGTTCAAAATTATTCGGATGGAAAATGATAGGAACTGAAATTGATGAAACAAGTGTATTATCAGCAATAAATAATGTTAAAAAAAATAATTTAAATAATTTAATAACAGGTAAATTATTTTAATTTTTTTTTATATTATTTTTTAACTAAAAGAATAAACAAATCAAATTTATTTTCAGTTCATCATGTTGATAATAATACAACATTAAATAAATCATTAATTAATAATAATAATAATTATATATTTACAATGTGTAATCCACCATTTTTCAATAATAATCAATTAATGTTTAAAAAAAATAAAAAATTACCACCAAGAAATGCATCAACTGGTAATAATAATGAATTATTCATTGATGGTGGTGAATGTAAATTTGTATTAAATATTATTAATGAAAGTATTGAATTATCAACAAATATTAAAATATATACAACAATGTTGGGTCAAAAAAAAAGTCTATTATATTTTATAAAAGTATTTAAAAATAAAAATATTGTTAATTTTACATGGACTGAATTTTGTCAAGGTTATACAAAAAGGTTTGTATTATTTTCGTTTAAATTTAATTATTTAAAAATTTTTTTTTTAATATAAACTATCTTTACTTTTAGATGGGGTTTAGCTTGGACATTTTTATCAAAAGATATATTAAATTTACAAACAGCACCAGTTATACGTACAAAAAATGATGATAAATTAAATAAAAAATTAAAAAATGAATTTTCAGTTGAATATATATTTCCACTTGATGATAAATGGAGTGATTTTAATTTGATAATAAAATCAATAAAACAATGGATACAAGAATTAAAAGTATATATAAATTTTGTTTTTTTTTTAAATATAATTTAAATAATAATAACAATATTAATATTTAATAATTTTAATTAGATTGAAATGAAAGAATTAAAATTGGATAATGAAAATTCAAATAATTGGGCAAGTAATTTAAAAACATATGAAAATTCTTGGAGTCATGCCAGAAGAAAACGTCGTCTTGCATTAAGACAAGAAGCTGATATAAAAAAACAACGTTTAAATGATGATAAAGTTAATAAAGAAATTAATAATGAATCATTAAATGAATCAATAAATTATACAGAAAATAAAACTTTATATCTTGATTTTAGTATAACAGTTGTTTTAATAAACACTGATGATAAAATCAATAATAATAATATTAAAATTAAATTAATTTTACATAATGGTATTGGTGGTAAAATTGGTATTGAAACATTTCGTCAATATCTTATTAATAAATTTAATATTAAAAATTATTTAAAACAAAAAAATAAATGTCAAAAGGTTAATATTATAAATAAAACATAATATTCAAATAAACTATTTATCCATATATTTGTATACAAAATGGTTTATTATCATTTTATTATTATTGTTATTTATTTATTATTCATAATGGTAATATTATTTTTATACTTTTTTTTCTTTTTTATTTTTTACCAAATTATATAAAATGTAAATTAGGCATATCCTCGGTTTATTTTATTTTTAATTAATTTTATTTCATTCACTCTTTTTATCAACTATTATCCTTTTTTTCGCTTTTTTTCTTTTTTTTTTTTTTTTCTTTTAATTATAGATAACTACTAACAGGTGCGATATAATATTTTTAACAGATGATTTAACAAAATAATAAAAAATAATAATAATGGGGATTTAAACAAATAAAAAAAAAAAAAAAAAATGTATTATTTGATATATTTTTTTGAGCGTAAATACTAAAAATGAAAAAACAATTTGATGATTGGTAACAATTAACTCTTATAATCTACATTTAAAAAAAAAAAAAAAACTTCTAAAGTATTTATTCTAGTTTATTCTTCGGCACTAAAACGAGAATTTATTTTCTTGTTGTCTTTTTTTAGTATTGTTTATTATTTTAGTATATTTATTTATTTTTTTTTATTTATTATTTTCTTAATTTTCAACTTTATTATATTTTTTTTATTTTTTATACAAATAAAAAACTTATTTTATGGCGATATTTGTTCGATTTTTATTTCGAGTGTATTTATTGTTTTTCATAATTTAAAAACACACTGGAAATATAATTTTAATTATTATAAAAAATTTGATAATTTTTTTTGTCTTTTTTTTTTTTCAAGACTAGATGCCTAGTATTTGATTTTTTAAATTAAAAGTTAATAAAAAAACTATTTAAAAACGAAAAACAATAATTCATTTGATTGATTAATTTGTATAAAAAACATAGTATAATTTTTTTTCAAATTCAATTTAAAATAAGTAATGATTTTTTTTTTTCTACAATTTGTAAATTGTATTTTTAAAAAATTTATCTTGACTTGTACATTTGTACAACACTTGTTAAGCACTTTTAAATTTTGAAAATGAAAAAAGAGAAGATATAAGTAGTTATTATTTAAGAAAAAAAAAAACAAGAATCAAAAGATTATTAAACCTTTTTTTTGTTTTTGGACGTTTGCAAGTTAACAAATGTTTTGTATTAATATTAAAATTTAAAATCAACAATTTATATGTTATTATCAGTATGAAGTTTTATAATGAATCATTCTCTTTTCTCACTAGAATTATATACAGTGTCATAAAAAAAAAAATTAACAATTCTTCAACCTTAATAATAATCATATGAAAACTAAGAAAAAAAAAAAAAAAAAAAAAAAAAAAACATTTTTCGACCAAATCTTTGGTTTTGATCTCAATGGAACAAATTACTATAATAGATGGAAAAAAAAAATAAAAAAAAAAATAAAAAATAAATGTAACTTTTCAGCTTTCAGTTGATTCAATACTCTTTAAATTACCATTAACAATTTTATCATGATTATCTTCAGTAATATTTAATTTATCATCATTATTATCATCTTTTAATCTTTTTTCAACTTCAGCTTTTAAATTATCAATATCAGCTTGACTAAATTGAACAAATAATATACCATTAATAGCATTAAGCATATCTAATACAGATCCCATACTTGGTGGTTGTATTTGTATTGGTGGTAAATTAATATTTTGTTTACCAGTATAAATTTCATTCATTTTTTTTTGTAATACAACAGCTTGTTGTGTTAAATGTCTTAAACAATCACTACTTTCTTTAGTTTTTTCATGTTCTTCACCAAGTAATTTTTTATAAATAGTATATGTTTCTTTTTCATTATTTAATGCTGCACGAAAATCACCAATACAACTTTGTGTACGTGCAACTAAATGATATGATACAGCAACTTTTAATGATTGAATACCATGATGACATTTATTTAATTTAAGTGCATGTTCCATAAATTTTAATGATAATTCATATTCACCAACAGCATGTAATATTAATGATATATTACTATCAATTAATGCAACTTCTGGATGATCATCACCAATAACAATTAATGATAAATATCTAGCACGATATAATAATCTTAATGATATTGATACTTGTCCATTTGCAAATGAATATAATGCAAGATGTACATATTCAGTAATAGTATATGGATGATCAATACCATTAACACGTTCAGACATTAATACAGCTTTTTGTTGTGTTGATAATGCTTCAGCATGATCACCCATAATATAATTTAAACGTGCTAACATACGTAAACATTGTGCAATTTCAGGATGCATTGCACCATAAACATTATTTAATAAATTTAATGCTTCTGATATTAATTCATATCCATCTTTTAAATAACCTTTTTGTATTTTACATTGTCCAGATGTATAAAAATGATAAGCATCACTTGCACGTGGTTGTATATGTTTAACAACTGGAAATATATTTAATATATCATCTTCAAAAAATGTTAAACGATTTTTATTATCAAAATTATATTCTCTTAATAATATTTGTATACCAGTTTTAATTGTAAAACCACGTAATATTGTTATTTTTTGTAAATTATAATATTCAATTAATGTATCAAATGTATCTGATGATAAACCTTCCCAATCATAATATGTTTTTAAATCATTTTTAATTTGTTGCCATAATGATTTTTGTGTTAATAATGCCCATTCAAAATCAGATGTTTGTTGTATAATACCATTATTAATACCTTTACCTTTACGTTTATTTTTACGTTTTGATGTTTTACTTTGTAATTCTTCATGATTTAATTGTGGATTTATAACTTGTGATGATGATAATAAACAATTTAAAAAATGTGATATTGCTGATGATAATGACATTAATTCAGTACCTTGCATATATGTTGTAAATATATGTTTTGTTGAACGTAATAATAATTCAGTTATTGTTATTTTATGTAAATAATTTAATTGTGGTATTGCTGATAACATTGTTGCTAATTTACCCATATATCTAACATTAATACCACGTCCATGTAATGATTCAACAAGTGTTGTACCATCCATTGCTGCTGATGTATGATCTAAACATTCACGTATAAATGTTGGTAATTGTACTGTTAATAAATAATCAGCAGCATCACAAACAAGTTTACGTTGTTTTTTTAAATTATCACCATTTTCATCTGGATGACGTACACCTGGTGAATAAACATCTGGATTAAATTTAACATCAAATTCAGCTTCACGTAAACTACCAACAGCACTTGCTGCATGTTTAACAATATCTTTTGAACTTTCTTCAAGTTCTTGTTTATTAATATCACTTGTTATTGTATCAGTTATACTATCAACAATTTTTTTAGCTTCATTTGCTTTAATTTTTTTATCATCATTATCATCATTATTATTATCACCATTATTATTAGTTATTTCTTTATTACTATCAATTATAATATTATTTTCAATACTTAATTTATCATCTTTTTCTTTTTGTTGTTGTTGTTGTTGTTGTTGTTGTTGTAATTTTGCTGTTGTCAATTGTTGTAAATGTACAGCAGCATATTTTATAAATTGTACATAACGTGATTCAACAAATGCATCAATTAATTCTTGACGTAAACATGCTAAACGATGTTTATGTTCAATTGGAAAACCAAGTGCACGTGCTTCTTTACTTAATTCAACACCATCAATTATTAAAAAATTAACATCTGGTGGAAATGTACGTAATAAATCAAGTATATAATGACGTGAATCATTACCAATAATACCTTTACATTCAACACTACTACATAATTCAATTTCTTCATTATTATTATTTAAAACTTTATGTGGTAATATTTTTAATTGTTGTCCAGCTTTATTTAATAATTCTAAATATTTTGGATGTGTTAATACATTTTTACCAAAATCAATTGAACCATAAACAACTGATTGTTCTTGTTCACGTTCAAGTATACCTGGTATTATTGATTGTGCTGTAACACGATAACCACGATAATCAATAACAACAGTACCAAGTGTATATAAACCAGGTAAATCAACAGCTGAATAAACACGTACACCTTGTAAATCATTACGTGGTGCAACATATGCAGCAGCATCACCACCAAGTTCTTTATAATGATCACGTACATCAAAACCCAATGAAAAAAATATATTATTCCATATAAACATTTGCATTTTTGAATCTTCACCAGGATTAATTGCCATAACATTACCATCAATAACAGCAACAGCACCTCTTGTTGCTGCAGCAACAAAATCACTATGTACTTTAAATATTGCACGTTCTCTTAATAATCTTTCTGGTAAATTTTTACGTGGTAATTCACGTGTTGTTTGTAATTCTTCATTCCAATCACGTGTTTGTCCAGGTATATGTTCTTCATAACCAAGTTTTGCTGAAAATGTATCTTCAGCTCTAATAGCATCAATAGTATGTTCAATTTGTGGTGATGTCCATGAAAATAATTGATATGGTGTTGATACACGTTCAAATGGATGACGTTGTGTACGACGACGTTGCATTGATGTAAAACTACGTTTAAATAATGGTGATAATTGATTTAATAATTCAATTAAACTATGACATAAATGTGATGGTACTGATGGTTTTGGATTAAATACATCAGTTGTTGATTGATTAACATAAAAACCACGTGAACATGCTGTTATATAATATTGTTTATCTTCAAGTGTTATAACATGTAAATACATTAAATCACCATGTAATTTACGATAACCTGGTGGTGGATTCCATCCAGATGTTGTTAATACTTTTAAACATGGTGAACATTTTTGTTCTTTAGCTTGTGGTTGTAATGGTAATAATGGTCTTTCTTTACAACCAGGATAAATATATTCTGGTGGTGTACAATCAATAGTATCATTTCTTGTTTTTTTTTTTTCTAAAACATCACCATTTGTAATAACATTTAAAAATGATAAACTACTACATTCAACACCATTATATGCATCTGATGGATCAACTGATTTTAATAAATCTCTAACATGTCTAACATGAATTCTAGCTTCTCT
>WSYQ01000528.1:0-105863 GCA_011426435.1 Lysiphlebus fabarum
AAAAAAAATCGGAAAAATATGAGGTTTTAACAGGGTTATAGAACTTGACAAGAGGTATTCGATGCCGCTTCCCGTTTTTTTCCAGGATCAGGACTTTTTTTTTTTGACCTGCTGCATTTAAAAAAAATCGGAAAAATATGAGGTTTTAACAGGGTTATAGAACTTGACAAGAGGTATTCGATGCCGCTTCCCGTTTTTTTCCAGGATCAGGACTTTTTTTTTTTTGACCTGCTGCATAAAAAAAATCGGAAAAATATGAGGTTTTAACAGGGTTATAGAACTCGACAAGAGGTATTCGAAGCCGTTCCCGTTTTTTTCTATCATCGATATTTTTTGATATATTGATATTAACTTATTTTAAAATTTATTGAAAAAATTGTTGAAAATACTAGGCGAACATGACTTTAAAAGAGGTATTTGATGCCGTTCCCTGTTTTTTTCTAACTTTGATATTTTTCGATATATTGATATTAACTTATTTTAAAATTTCCCAAAAAAACTGGCAAAAATATTAGGCGAATATGTCTTGAAAAGAGGTATTTAATGCTTTCCTCTTCTTTTTCTATCATCGATATTTCATTTGAGATATAAACATATCTTAAACTTTATCGAATATGTATTAGGCCAATATATTGATTGAAGAGGTATTTGAATTTTTTCTTTCTCTAATTTTTGAATTTTTAACAGGCAAATATAATGACCGAAGAGGTGTTCGATTTTTTTTTTTTCGAAAAACTGTTGAATTCTAACAGGCCATTATAATGACCGAAGAGGTATTCGTTTTTCTTCTGAAACTATTGAAATTTATCGAAATCTTTTCCTAAAAAATTTTGAATTATAATAGGAGAACAGAACAGGAAAAGATGCTTTCCGACCAAAAATTAGGTTATTGAAATTTAATAATATGTTAAACAAAAATTATTCAACGGTCGGTATATTTTTTTCACCTGTTTTATTATCCTGTTATATTTTAAACAGTTTTTCTACTCTTAATTTTTATAACATTCTTTTGTTGTTCAAATTTAGTTTTTATATAAATATAGTTGATGTATCAAAATAACCTTGGTATTAAATAATCCAAGAATAAATATAATAATAATGAAATCTATTTTTATAATATATAAAATATATTACTGAGGGGTGATACAACCCTTTCGTTATGTATCTCACACATTGTCAGACATGACATGGTATATAGTATATTTATTTTTATATATATTTATAGATAATGTGTTACTTTAGTCGAAGCACATCACATCAAATTGCATTTGTGCATATCTAATGAGTTCATTAGTTAAATTATTTTTTTAACTATTTAAATTTGTTATTTTAAATACTTTTTAGAATTTAAAATAAAACAAATATACATAATAATATCAAATGAAAAAATTTAAAAATAATATTTTAAAAAGAAGAAGAGAAAAAAAAGGTTAAAAAAATCCATAAAAATTTCTAGTAATTTAAGCTTATTAAAAAATAAAAAAAATATAGGTATATATATATATATCTTGTTTTTTTAATAGAAAAATAAAAATAAAAAATACTAAATTAATTATCGAAACCTTTACCCAAATCAGAGAAAAATCTTGATCAATAAATTTTTTTTTTTTTTCTATCGATTTTATTTAGTACATGAAGACAGACTGGGCCGAAAAAAAAAAAAAAAAAGGAAAAGAAGAAGAAAAAAATGTAGAATAAAAAAATTAAAGAAAAAGATAAAGAAAAAGTAAAATTGGGAGAGGGTAGGTGAACACAACAACAGCTGCAAGACACCCTAAAAAAAAAACCAGGGAGAATCTTTTTTGAATGATTGGGCCCTTGGCTTTATCTCTGTCTTTTCCATCTGTCTTGTTGATGGGACCAATGGATATAAAACCAAGGTAAGTATATCCATGAACACATAGTCAACTTTATATACTTTTCATTCTCTTCCTTATATATAAGGATAATATATTTCTTATAACGTTAGACTCTTCCTGTTTAAATTTTCAAAAATACAGTTTTTTTTTTTATATTTGTTTAAATTCTTGTTAAACTTGTAGACATTGAAGTAAATTTACCCCCAACTTTTATCCTTAACGGTCATACAGGGATAGGTCATGCTTTGCAATTTTTTTTTTTTTTCATTTTAATTTCATTCTTTTATGTGCAATAATAACTTGAATGTGTCGCCCCAATGTCATCAGTTTATTCAATTCATTCAATAAATAAAAAATTTCAATGCTATGAATTTAATTCACGGTCAATGCACCTTGAATAAAAGCATGAATGCAAACATACAATAAATCTCAAGACTTATCATAATGTTAAAAATTTTTTTTCATGGATTTATATATAAAAATATAAAATTGAAAAAAAAATATATAAATAACTTGATCACCTTGCTAAAGAGAAGTTTATTTTGATCAAAAAAAGTCATAATTTTTTTTTTATTCTTTTGATCTCCCTTTTTTTTCATTCTTTTATATATAAATATACTGATGACGATGATGATGATGATGATGATGATAATGATATTGAGGGGTTGATGTAACAAATGATGAGCCAAAGCCAAAGTGCCTATAATAAATCTGATAATCGGATGGATCGATATCGTATCAATAAAATACGTGATAAAGTCGATTCGATAAACCAGAATATCATCGTCGACATTATGACAAAAGCACACGTGTTTTATATAGATTATTAACATGAGGGTTGCACCACACCCTGTCCAAGTTTTTTATTTTTTTTTTTTCTTCCTTGGAACCCTTTTAGTATGAACCCCTATTTTTTTTTTATTTTTTTTTTTGTCTAGTAAATTTAGTTTTTTTTTTTTGTGTCTTGGATAAAAAACTAGCAGATGCTATACGAGTTTTTCCTTCTCACCCTTTGAAGAAATTTTATGGTAAAAAATAAAAAAATAAAATTCAAGATATATATAAAAAAATAGGAGCATTATTTTTTATAGGTTTTTCTCACTTCCCAGAGAATTACAATTGTGCATGCTCAGCTGTTATAAATAATATAAATTTTGTCATGCCATAACCGTATGATATTGAACATTAGAACAAATGGAACAAATCTTTTCTTTTTTTTTATTTTTTAAAAAAAACAGAAATTATATATTAATTTATAATTTATAAACCATAACGTATTTAATATTTTTTTATTTCCTCTGTATGCTGATTTTTTTTTTTGGTAGTTGTCAAATTATCAACTTAATTTTAAAATTAATTTTTTTAATTTTATTTTTAAACATACGTTATTTTAATATAACATTGAGTCTAATTTTATATTTCTATTATGATTATTATTTATTAAAAAAAAACACCTGTCAAATTAGTAACAAAATTCTCTTGATTACCAAAAAAAAAAACAAAAAAAAAGCACAGCTGTCTTTTTTTAAAAAATTTTTTTTATTGACACAAAAAAAAATCAAAAATATATATATATTTTTTTCCGGCTATAAATTATTTATAAAATTTATATATACATATTTTATTTTTCTTTCAAAAATCACAGCTTGGATTCATTAATTGCCTTTCACATATTTTATATTTTCAAAATAATGAATAATATAATTACATCCTCTCAATCAACATGAAAAGCACAAAAATAAAAACCAGCTGGTTTTAAATTCATAAAAAATAAAAAATCAGATACATATGATTTTTTTTTTTTTATTTTAATTTTAATTGAAATATATTCATTATATATATATTTATTAAACAATAATATTCATTTGAATTTATTGTTTAAATTTTATATATAAATTAACCTGTGTAATAAAAAAAATAATAAAAATAACCACAAATATTTGAAAATATATTCAAGTGTACTTGTAGATTTTAAAAGCATCAAATCTTAAAACATCTGGTGTGCATATTTGAACCTGATGTGCATGAAGTTTCGATTTTTCGAGAACCAGCTGGACTTTTTAGTATACACCTATATGTTCTTTAAGATTTTTAATGCCAAATATTATTTCTTTTTCAAGCAAGGGTTAAATTTATTGTAGAAAAATCGCATTTATAATAAAATTTTTACTTTTATTTTTTTTGGTATAAAAATGGTCATTTTATCAGCCTTGAAAAATTAAGGGTGGAGCACCTTGCATCTCTTATTATATATTTTATTGACAGTTTTTTGTAAAGAGGGTGTATTTGAATGAATATATATATATATAACTACGAGACAATATATATCAATGTTTGAACTCTGGTTGCGGTGGACATGGTGGTTTCAACAAAATAAAAATAAATATATAAAACCAGATGCTAGGATTCACCTCGTTTTTACCTTCATTTTTAAAAATTACCCTTTTTTATTATTGCAAATATATTTTTTGATTTTGTTTATATATGTATATTTACTTGTATATATTTTTTAACAAATTTTTTTATTTGTTAGACACAAGTTCAAGGAAATGATGAAGGCTTGTGGCTTATATATTCAACTTCCTGGCGAAATCTGATTCTGCTAAAATAAAGCCCAAGGATATGTGGCAAAAGACATCTGCCAAGTATTTCCGTAAAATCATTGAGAAGACCTTCGTATATATATATTTACAAAATTACTCTATATTTTATGGATTCAAGCTGATTTTACTGATGATTAAACAATTTATATATTTACAAATTTTTTTTTTTAATCGTTTAACTTTTTTTTATCAATTTTTTTAATTTAAATAATAATTTTATGGATTTATTTTTTATTATATATTTATATAATGATGTGAAAGTATTAAAAAATATTGTATATAAATATCATCATTTGTAAATTTTGATTATACACTTCAACTTCATTTTGCATATTTTAAAATTTATATTTTTTTTTTTACATTTGATTTTAAATAAACAATTTATTTTTCTTAATTTTTTTTATTTGAATAAAAGTGAATGAATAAAAATCAAATTTAATTTTTATTTTACTGTTCAAATAATTGAAATAAAGTTGGTAAAAAAAAAAAAATATAAAAAATATTGAATATCAGGGGGATGATTACGTGGGAATATTATTTTTAAAAGTCAACTCAAACTTCCATTTAATGTTGAATATTCAATTTTGAAAATTGGCTTATTACCATATTTAAAAATTGTTTTTTTTTTTTTTAAACATCTGGTAAAATTATTAATGATAAAGCTCATTTTTTTCATTTTTAAATTAATTTTATTAGCACTAAAATTTTACGTAAATTTAATAAAAGCATTAAGTTAAAATGAGCATGATTAAAAGACATAAATTTCAAGATAATATCAAATATAAAATAACTCAAAAAATTCATTATCAATATGGATATTAATTTAATTTTATTTTCACTTAATTACTTAATTGTATTTGACATGAAAAATTATATATTCCCAAACTTTCTTAAATTTTGTGTTTAATTTTTTTTTCAAATTTTGTTACAATCAATATTTTTTTCTCACAATTATATTTATGAATTTTTAAATACACAATTATTTATATCTAAAAAAAAAATCTTATTTAAATTATTTAATTACATATTAAAATGAAAGTTTATATAAATATATTTGATGAATTTTTATGATTTTTTAAAAGATATATACAAAAAAATCATCAAATTAAATCTTTGAAAAAAAAAAATAAATAAATAATATAAATCTAAATAATTTATGGAAATAGGAAAATATAAAATATACTTTTAACAGAAGATTTTCCTGATGCTGGATGACATGAGAAAATAAAATATTAAAAAATACGATCAATTGGAGCAAAAAAGATTAGAAAAGAGGGGTGGTTTTTTTATTTGATAGAATGAAAAGATGAAAGGCAAGATGAATAAATGAGAAAAGATACGAAATAAGAAACTGACATTGTAAGTCGGTGGTTCTCTTCATCGGGAAGTAAAACGGCAGATGTTTTTTTTTTTTTTTTTTTCTTCATTTCTTAGGTTGTTTTATGTTATATATATTGGCGCGTGCCCGCTGCCACTTTGCTTCGTGATCCCATAACATCTGCCCCTTCTCATCTGATACTTGTATTTATATTTTTCATCTTATTTTTTCCCTTAATACACATACACACATACACACACCTTGTTTCCATATATTATTATTTTTTTCACATAAATCTTGAGCAGTAAATTCATCATCTGCAAGTCTTTTCTGCAATACTTATTGACCCAATGACAGAAAAAGAAAAAAAAAAAATAAATAGGTCTGACTATTTTTTGACTTGTATCACTTAAAATTTTTTTTGGTAATATTTATAATTTAACTTGTGTTTATCATAAAATTTTAATTATCATAATAAAATTTATATTGTTTATTAATAATAATTAATTATTAAAGTGTAAATTTTTAATATCCAATTAGAGTTTTTAGTAATTATAGTGAGAAAATAAATTATAATTGATTGAATATTTCAAGTGAAATTATTTATTTTATTTTATTTTTTTTCTTTTATTACCAACTTTCATATTATAAATATAATTTGTCAATTTTTATGACAATTTATTTAAACAAAAAGAAAAAAAAACAATTAATTAATTGTAATTAATTAGTTAAAAAAAAAAAATAATTTAACTATTGCGATTTAATAGATTTAATAATAAAATTAAATTAAAATAATATTTGCTTATGGTTATATAAAAATATAAAAATATATTTAAAAATGATCATTAATGGTTTATTTTAGTTGATATTATGATGGTGTATATGAAATACCCATATGTGTAGATGAGCCAGTGGCATCCGGCCTCGATTTCAAGAGACATAAATGAGAAAAATAAGAGTAAGAGAGATATAAATACATAAAATGAGACCACTTTAAAATATATAAAAAAAAAAAAAAAAAAAAATGAGTGTATGTATATATACTCTGTTCGTTAACGCATTCAGCAAAAACGCGTGCCACCTGCCTATATATTTTTGGCTGCATAAAATATATATCATACAATATAAAATATTAAGCATCGCTCAGCATCTATCAATCTCATCATATTACACGTGATCCAGCATACTTTATTGTAAAAAAAAAAAAAAAAAAAAAAAACAAATGGTGTATGATGCTTACCAGGTATGAAGCACTGGAAAAAATGTTAAAAAAATGAAAAAAAAAAAGGAAAAAAGAACACTTGGAATAGGGAAAAAAAAGAAAACAATATAAAAAAAAATTGTCCCATTGGCATGTACCTAGTCGAGTGAGGGAGCATATGCAAGGGATGTAAAAAAAAAATAAAATAAAATAAAGGTTCATGAGCGTCAAAATGCTTCCGACGTCTGCCTAAATGAAAATGTCAGGAAGCAACAGATGGTCGCACACGGATGCTGCATAGGCCAAAAGTTTCTTCCTTCATCATTTTTATATAAATATATATATATTTATTCTTTTTCATTTTTGTCTTTGTTATACTTATTCATTTCTATGTATGTTTTTTTTACTCACCACCAGCACCATCATCTCAAATTCTCAATTTCACCATCACCATCATCACCATCACCACCCGCTTTTCTGAAATTCTTTTCAACTGCAAAAATGAACCTTTTGTATTGCCTTATGGCACGTGCTACTACTGGATCTTATATATAGATCATCCTTACAATTCTTTTACTTTACTTTATATTTATTTCAAGATGTTTTGTATGAATCTTTTTAAAATATCTATACTGACAATGAAAAATTTACATTTTTTTTTTCTTTAAATTTATATTATTTTTATTTTGATAAATATAAAATTTATTTTAATAAAAAATAAACTTTTTTAATAAATAAAAATATATTTTGATTGATTATAAAACATTAATTTTTTGTATTTAAAAATATAAAATATTTGTTATTTTTACCAAAAAACATGAGTTTTTATATATATTTGACAGATATTACGTAAATAAATTTTATTCAATAATATAATAATGTATTATAATATGTCACCAGAGTACTTGAGAATATAAATTAAATATAAACGATAAATTGAAAATTAAATCGAGGGTAAAAGATGAAAAGATTCCTCTTGAATATCGACTCTCTAGTTCGATCCTCATTTAAAACTATTTACGTTTAGTTGAAGAGGTTTTTTTTTTTTTTCTATTTTTTATTATATTTTTTTTTTTTTTCATTCACTAGTATATTCTTTTTATAAAAAAAAAAAAATTTCTATTATTATAATAGAATATTGCACGCTGTGACAAAGAATTTACTATTATTCTGAGAATGGTCAGTGTCAGTGAATTCAATTTTTTTTTTTATATTTGTTATATAGTATAAAGGTGTCAATTGTCCACACATGGCGCAACGAAATGATTTAATATATATTTCAAAAAATACTATAGATGAATAAAATATTTGTATAAAAGTCAAAAAATATATATTAAATAATTCAGTTGCCAAAAAAAGTACTTGAAATTATAAAAATTAACAAATATTAATCATTACTTTCTGCGTTTCTAGAGAAATATTTTCCAAAGAAAATTTCTAACAACAGATCGAAAAAAATAAAGTGTTATTTAAATGATAAAATTAAATGATTATGACAGGTAAATTTATTGCAATAACTTGATGATAATTTGATCCTAGAAAATACAAAAATATATTCAGGTAATTTTCTTTCGAAACCAGCCATAGAAAAAGTATATTTTTTCGAAAAATTTTTCAACCAAAAAATTTGTAAATATGACCACAAGATTTTCAAGATACCAAGCAATATCTATGTCAAATTTCATGTAAATCGGTCGACTGATTAACAATGAATAACACATAAATTTTCAATAACCTACAGCCATTGAATTTCATCATGGATTTTGAATTTGAAAATAAAATAAAAAAAAATATATATATATATACAGTAAGATGAGATATGGGAAATAAAATGTCTTGCACAGTGGTTGTAGTCAAAAAAAAAAGAAAAATGTCTAGCACGTGCTGAAAAAAAAAATATATAAAATAAATAAATCGTAGCAGCTGTCAAGATGTTTTTGAGGGTGTATATAATATAAAAAATTTTCTCTATATGTGTTGAATAAAATGTATAAAATAAGTGAATATGAAAAATAAAAAATATAAAAAATATAAAATTGTGGTTAAATAAAGTGAGAAGGAGAAATAACAGGAAGGATATTCGCTCTCGACCCTATGCCACTTCCTTTCACTCCCCTCAACACGTCCTGTTTTTAAAATATATCCACCAAAAAAAAAAAGCTCAAAATAAAACCGGGTAACCAAATCTGTGCACCACCTTCCAAGTCACCTGCAAACAACCACTACTTTATTCTATCTTATTTATTTATATTTAAAAAAAAAAAAAAATTTATATTTATTTTTTTTTTTCAACAATTATTTCTATTTATCTAAAATTTATCTAAAGTTTATTATTAAAATTATTTTTTTTTATTTTATCTACTGAGTGCAAATTTATATTCATCGAAAAAGCTTATCGCCAGGTGAAGATGTGTTTTTATTTTTTATTTTTTTTCTCAAATTTAATATATACACACAGCTAAATTTGCTCACCTTTTGCTTCACTCAATGTTTATATTCTTCAGGATTTTATCGAAATTTTGCGACAGCTGTTGATTATATATATATTTTTGTGATTTTTTTTTTTTTTTTTTTCCTTAGCTACCTCTATATTATTTATTCTTTTCTTTACTTAATTTTTTTTATATATTTTTACAGCACGTTGTATGTTTTACATAAAAGCTACTGATGAATACTTATTTCAAATTTACAGTAGCCAATTAAAATTTTACATTTATATATGAATTTAAAATAATAATAATAATAGTAATAATAAAAAAACATTGTATTATTATTAGTAGTAGTAGTCCAATAATTAGTTGGCAGATTGGCCAAAAATAATCATAATAAATAAACAAGTCCAGTAGCTCTTGTCTATTATTTCCATCAGTTTTTAATTTCCATTAATTATATATTCATATTTTAATTTATTTAAAATAAAATAATAATAATAATATATTTACATTGTAAATTATTTTTAAATTTATAATTGGTATGTTAAATAAATTTTTAGTAGTAATAATTGTTAAAATAAATTTAATTGAACTTGTTTGAAGTTCATTGAAGTTAAAAATGAATAAAAAAAAATTATAAAGTATAATTTTCATTGACTCAAAATACATAAAAGGGTAAACAAATAAAAATGTATATATTTGCAAATTTTAGTCATGGATACTTGAAGTAAACCCACTGGGAATTGTAAGTTTTATCTGTTTTTATTTTTTTTTTTAATATTTGTAATAATACCCAAGTGAAGTTTCAAGCTTAAGTTCCAACTTGAGAACCAGCTGCCACTTTTTAGGTTTTTTTTTTATATTTTTTCCCGGTATTATTGCCACGTGCCATCTACCCCTCAATCTTCCACCCCCTTGTTACCATCTTCAAAATCCATCACCTTTTTATACTCCTTAGACTATTTTCTTTCATTTTTATATTTTTTTTTTTCTTTCATCCTTAATTTAGTGTCTGCATATACATTGACCTATACTACTTGCAATCGAAATTTTTTTTTTTTTTTTTTTTTCTTCCCTATTTTTTTTATTGTTATTTTTTAACTATAATAATCAACGTTTTTTTTTTCAACACAAGGCTTTTCTAGTAAAACACACCTTTTTCAATTTTATTAGACCTTTTTTTTTTTTTTTTAACTTGATTATCATATTTTACCTCTTTTTCTTATTCTTTTCCCCTTTTTTATTTTTTATTTGTTTCTTCACGCATCGTGTTTTTAAAATAAGTTGAATCATTTATTTTTATTATTGTCATTAGTTATAATTTATTTTTTTTTTTTCTTCAAATTATTATAAAGCTTCTGTTTTGGGTTATGCTCTGTCGACAAAAAAAATTCTCCGATAGAATCACCAAAAAGTCGTCAAAAATAATGAGAAATAAAAATAAAAAAAAAAAAGTTTGAGTGATCACGATATGAAAATAAAATGCAAGTGGATAATGTCAGTATATGAGGAAGGTAATATCAAAAACCTGGCATTGCATGCAGTTTGTTTAAGAAACATAAGGAAAGTCATATGACCCAGGTCATTAAGCCCCAAACGAGGATCACTGTAAACAACAACAACAACAACAACAACGTACTGACACGTAAATTTCTTTAAATTTAAAAAATAAAAATAATAAATTATAAAAATTATAGTTTAATTTAAAAATATAATCATCAATTTATAATCAAAATAAAAATAAATAAAAAAATGTCTCAATCAATGAAATATATATATTTTAAAATAAAATAAAAATTTTGATGGTCAATAAAATTTATTTATTTGTTTAAAAATATAAAATTTAGACCATTGAAAGTATATAAACAGATGTATAATGTATTGCAGTTGATGTTATTATATTTTAAGTGTGTTGGCTTGTCCTTGAGTAAGTTGCGCTTGACAGAATGAATTAAAATAAGAAAATAAATATATAAAACTGCAGTTAAATAAATACATATATACCTATATTATTATATATATATATTGTATATAAAAATGAAGGTGAATGAGGCTACTTACTCTTAAAAAAAAATGACTACTTTACCCTCTTGTTTTTTACAATACTATAAAATACACTCATTACTCTCTTATTTAGCTAGCCGCTAAGAACGTATATAAGTATGTCTATATATAAAGAGCCTACATAAGTTACTTTGCTGGTTTTATATATTATTTAAAAAAATTTTTTTTTTTATTATAAAGGGGAATATAAGGTGGTTTACTGGATGCACGAAGAAGTTTTAGTGTAAACTGCCACCGAGACGGTAGATACGCGTAAGGAAGCGTAACGCCGCACGTAGAACCTCTGACTCGCGATTTCCGGTCAAAAAAGGATGTACGCATGGAAGAATCGACGCCGACGCCTTGCTAGGGTATATATATAGATATGTACCCCATCTCGATGTCGTCAAAGATGCCAATTTAAATATAGGTATATTTATTTTTGAAAAAAAAAAAAAAAAAAAATTATAATTATCAAATTAATATTTACCAAATTATTTATTTAAAAATTTTAATAAAAAATTGTTTCTATTTAGAAAAAAAGAATTAATTTGTAAATTAGAAAAAAAAAGTTGTTTTAATATTAAATAAAATTTATATTAAAATATAAAATATAATTTTCATATTTATAATTGTAAAAAAAATAAATAAACATATTTATAATGATATATAAATATTTAATTAATGTATAAAATATTTTTGCAATTTTTTTTTTTTTTTATGGATAAATATTGTAGGTACTGTATGAGTAAAACTGCCAATGGAGTTTACCGACCTCTCTTCATCTCATTTAATTATTCATTAGGCACGTGCTGGCATATAATGCCGGACGCACTAATTATACATATATTTTTTTTAATTTTTTAAAATTTTATTTCTTATGCTCATGTTGTGCCAGTAGGTCGTAGGACTCTAAGAATTTAATTTCAATCAGATTAACCATATACATAGCATTGTATAAATATATACATAAATACGCTCATTAAAATATGTATGTTTTATCAAAAAAATAAAAAATAAAAAATAAAAAATATATTTATCTACATGAACTTGTTACCAAAAATTTAATAATATTAACTTAAATTTAATACCCAAATTTATTTCAAGTAAAAAAAATAATTAAAAATAAAATAAAATTATTACATTAATATATTTAAAAATTAAAATAAAAAATTGTTTTTTTTTTTTTTTTTTATAAGTATATTGGCAATTTACAATTGCTTCATCGAGAATTGGTAAGAGCAGGTGTGATGGCTCGTTGGTCACCCGGCGTTTTGACTTTGCTTTCAACTGAAAACTAATGAGGTGGTCAATTTTATTTTACTTGAAATAATATATAAAATTATATCAAATAACATTTTTTTAAAAATTATTTATATTTATTTTTAATTTTAATTTTAATAAATATATATATAATAATTTTAAATATTGTAATATATATTTACATGTTAAATTTTGCAATGTAATTTCTAAATAAACCCGTTGGATTTTTAAATTATGTTTTCAAAAAAAAAAACACAGTGATCATTAAACCCGCATATCCGGAGACGATAAGTCAATTTCCTCCCGAGGAAGGTCAAGATATAAATATATTTTTTTTTATTTTCAAACAAATACCGTTTTATTTTGTTAATTACATTTGAAATTGTTATTTTATTTTTTTCACGTAACTGAATGATTATTTGAATTATTTATTTATCAATGAATATATTTATATATATATATGAAATAATGAAAATTAAAATTGAAAAAAAATAAATAAATATAGTATAACATCAATTAGCATAAATTGACTTTGTCATTTTGCAATTTGTGTTGTCTCGTCGTCGTCATCGTCGTCGTGTATATATATATATTAATATAATATGTGTATTCCTAACATTAGTAACATTCTTTTTGACATTCGACACACGGTGTTTTGCACCTGCTGTTGTAACTTGCCTGAGTTAATATCTCATCTTTCATCTCGTTGCATCTGACGCTGGCACACGTATGGAGCATTCGTGAGTATTTTTATTTTTTTTTTGTAATATAAATTTTTAAAATAAAAAAAAAAATTAACAATAACAACACGTTTATTTTGTGTAATACACAAATAAAAATTAATGAAAAAATAAATTTATATATGGGAAGGGCTTTTTCAATTCACCAAGTTGAGAACCTTCTATCTTCAGAAAATTTCATAGTTAATAATTTCTTTATATATAAGGTCCCAAAAGCTCATTTCAATTTTTTTAGATTTTTCGCAGCGCCACCTGCCCCTCCCCCTCGATTTTAGTAATTCGTCTCAAGAGGTAAGTACCATTTTGCCCGTTTTTATTTTGATGAAAAATTTTATGCAGATTCTATGATGAAATTGATGAACATTTTTCATAAAATTGGAGTGGGCATTATACGCGAAGTATTTTTTTTTTTTTATTTAAGATTTTGCAAAATTTTGAATTTTTGAATTTTTTAAAATTTAAATATATTTTTTAGACTCAAAAAAAAAAAATAAAAATAAAATTTGTCTATCAAAAAAACGATATATCGATTATTTTTTGAAAAAAATCGATTTTTTAAGTTTTCAAAATAAATAGTCTAAACTTTACTAATAATTATTTTCGTGTCAAAAAGTTAAAAAATTGATTTTCTTTGGAAAATAATCGATATATCGTTTTTTTGATAGACAAATTTTATTTTTATTTTTTTTTTTTCAGTCTAAAAAATATATTTAAATTTTAAAAAATTCGAAAATTCAAAATTTTGCAAAATCTTAAATAAAAAAAAAAAAATACTTCGCGTATAATGCCCACTCCAATTTTATGAAAAATGTTCATCAATTTCATCATAGAATCTGCATAAAATTTTTAATCAAAATAAAAACGGGCGAAATGGTACTTACCTCTTGAGACGAATTACTAAAATCGAGGGGGAGGGGCAGGTGGCGCTGCAAAAAATCTAAAAAAATTAAAATGAGCTTTTGGGACCTTATATATAAAGAAATTATTAACTATGAAATTTTCTGAAGATAGAAGGTTCTCAACTTGGTGAATTGAAAAAGCCCTCCCCATATATACACGGGTATTTATAAATATATTAAAAAAAAAAGATGAAAGAAAAAAAAATATAATTTTAGTATTTGCAGTTTGATATACTTATAGTAAAGTTTAAAATAATATATTAATAGAATAATTATATATTTCGTGATAGAAGACGAAAGAAGCAGCTGGTATAAATTATATCTGAAGTTGATATTTTTTATAACAACATTTAATTTAAAATTAATAAAATCACAATTAACACATCATCAAATAAAGATATTATTATTAATTAATTTATTCACATTAATAAATATATCTAAAACTATTATTTCTTCATTTATATTAATGTTTCAAAAATTGTGAAAAAAAAAAATAATAAAATAACAAACAAACATTTATAGAACAATAAAAAGGGGAAAATAATAATAATAATAATAATAATAATAATAATAATAATAATGATAATAAATAAATATCCCTTTTCATTATTCAACATTCATATTATGTTAATTATAACTAGTACAATTTTATTGTGTTTATTAATATAACATTTGTGTTTGTTTGTTTGTTTGTTTTTTTTTTTTCTTTTAAAAAATCAAATATAAATATTTATTAATTAATTTATTATTTTAAATACTAATTTCACTCACTAGCATTGATATTGCTAATCTTGCTTCGGCACTTGTTGTTGATGCTGATGATGCTGTTGTTGAAGTTGTTGAAGTTGTTGTGATTGTAGTTGCTGCTGTAGTTGTTGCTGATGCTGTTGTTGTTGATTATAAAAACCAAATGATCGTGAATCCAAATTACCAACAGATGTTGATTGTTTTTGTACATTTGTTAATAATACTGATGATATATTAATTGAACTTGGATTTGGTGATAATGTATTTGATGTTGGATTTGATAATTGATTTGATCTAAGTGGTACTGGTAATGATTTTTGTACACGTTTATTATAATTATTTGTTGATGTACGTTGTCCTTGATTACCAGGACCAGATGGTCTTAATCTTGGTCTACCTGGACCACGACGTACTCCTGTTGTTGTACAACGTACAGGTGTTATTTGACCACTTGTATTAACTGTATTAACTGTACTTAAACAATCACCTTCAAGACCTACTATTCCTTGTAAACCTGAAATCCAAATTTTATTTTTATAATAATTATTATTCATTAAATATACCTATATTGTTTCAAGTGAAAGCAAATATATGTATATTTTTTTTTATTTCAATTTAAAAATATAACAATATTTATGTAAAATAAAACTTTTAAATTGATAAAATTTGTAATTTGATTTATGACAATAATTACCATTGTTTTAAATTAAAATAATAATTGTAAAAAATATTGTTATAATTATTTTTAATTTTTTTTTTTCTTTTAGTTGTACATATTTTTTTATCTTAAAATTAAAAATAAAAAATATGTATATGGGTAAGGTGTTTTTTTATTTGAATCAAGAAAAGAGTTGGCTCACGACAACATCAGTGACGACAACGAGTACCAAAAAATTTATCCAAGAGAGCAACGAGATCGCAGCTGCCACCATCACAAAATAACAAATGCACCTGCTATTATCAACTCACGCCTGAATGAGATCAAAGGCCCCCAGTCTCTTTCTCTCAAAAAAATATAAAAAAAAAAAAAAACCATGTCGACCAAATACACATACATTTAGTTGTAAAATATATAATATTAACCATATTTTATTTGCACGAAAAATTTTTAAATTAAATATAAATATACTTTATTTAACCTCAATAAATAAATATATATATCAATAATAAATAAATAATATTATATTGGTTCCGGTGTTATACAATGATGCGGGATAATAATTTACAATATCAATGCAATATATAAATATATATTTTATCACAAGGTTAATTTTAAATTAAAAAATAATATTATTAATGCAGGTCTACCGGAGATTGAGTAAGAAAAACAGAAAAAAATTATTTAAAAAAAAAACAGCAACAGCAGCAGCAGCAACAACAACAAAAACCTTCAAATGAAATAATAAAAAATATACAAAAAAAAAAATGTAATACCCTTGAGTATAAAGTCGTTTATTCGTTTTATAGACTCAGCATTGTGAATAAAAAAATACTTGCTAAAAAAAATTTAGGGGATCATGAAAGATTAGTGAGTCATATTGTAAAGATAAAAAAAAAAACATTCAAACCATTTGCAAAATCTAAAGTAGGGTTGTTAAGTGTAAGAAAAAAAAAACCAGGAAAATAGGGTAGTGAAAATAGGGTGATAAGGGATTGAGAAAGTAAAAAAATAAAAGAAATTAAAAAAAAAAAACGATTGTGTGGTTAAAATTTTAGCCACTAAAGTATCTATAGAAAAAAGATGTAGAAATAAAAAAAAAAAAAGTGTCAAGGGAGTCGTCACAACTGTTTGAAGCACTTGTGCTTGCACATGTGCTCGCAAGGGAATTTTCATACAAGGGTTTTTGCTTTAAATAAAAAAAAAAAAAAAAACATTGAATCGTGCCAAGGGGAAAATACAACTTAGCAAGTTGAACTAAGCATACCTAAAGGGGCACGTACATACTGTTAAATTTAATATCCAACCCCCAAAATCACAAAGCCCCATGAGAATCATACCAAGTGCTGTATATAGTTTATATTAAAGGGAATAAAATTTCTCATTCCATCTATCGATAAACTAAAACTAAAACTAAACAAGAAAAAATAAAAAACATTGACAGACAAAACAATATTTTAAAAATAAAAAAAAATAAAAAGATTAAGTATTATAAAGTTTAGGGTAAATAAAATAATAATAATTATTATAAAATATATTATGAAAATAAAAAAAAAAAGATTAAACTATCGATCTTGAAAAATGTCAAACGAGTAATCGGGTCACAGCTTTTTTCTCGGTTATTCTTTGAAGAATGACAAGCTTTAGCGTTCATTTTATATTTTTTTTTATTCCCTTTTTTTTTTATTATCTTATTTTTTTCCTCATCATTTCAGGCGCATTCATGAGCGATGATCCGAATTAACACTAGCACGAGCCGATCAGTAAAAAAATAAATAAAAATAAAACTATATACTTATAATGAAATAGAAAAAAAAAAAAAAAAGCAACGTCATCCACGTTGAGCGAATGTCGTGAATTTCGCAGGTGCTCAATATGAAAATATATATTTTTTTTAAATTAATTTAAAAAAAAAATAAACAGCTTCTGAATATTAATAATAATAAAATTAAAAAAAGTAATATTTAAATTAATACTATCTTACCTTGCTGAGCAATCTGATCAATTGATGATGATGAAGAAGAAGGAGGTGAATGACATGAACTACCAGGTGATTGTGGTGTTGTACAAATTTGACCAGGTATAAAACCACCTCTTCCTTTACCACTAATTTGTCCACCACGACGTGATCCACGAGGTCTACCTCGTTTACTAGTACCACGTATTGTTGGTCTTATACGTACACCACTACCAACACCAAAACTAAAATGATGACCAAGTTTTGTTACTGTTGATCTATCATTTATATTTATTGATTGACGATTTTGTTGATTAATATTAACACCAATTGGTCCATCAACATCAACAACAAGTCCTTCATTACTTGTTTCATCTTCTGATTTTATAATTATATTATCATCAATTATAATATCATCATTATCAGTAATTATTTCTTCATTTAATAATAATTGTGATGATGTATTTTGAATTTCATTATCTAATTGAATTGTCATTAATTCATTTTGATTTTCAATTTTTGTAATATCTTCAAGACATACTTTTTTATTATTATTATTATTAATCTGTTAAATAAATTAATATTTTTTAAATTAATAAAAAAAATAAAAAGTTTTATAGGGAATATTATGTATTTAGAGTAATTTAAGTTAAAGGGCAAAAATTTTTACCTTGACCGGATGTACGGTTAACTTCCTTTTCCGGTCCTTTTCCTTGTGATGTTGAGGAATTGTAGTAGTACAATCAATGTGAGTTACATCCTCCAAAGTTGTGTCTTGCTTTCTTTCTTCGCTTCGTTGACTGTCTAAAATATACATACAACACACATGAAGATAAAAAAAAAATACATAATAATATTAAATAAAAAATATACACAACAAAATAATAATAAAATATAAAAAAAAAAAACATGAAATACTAAAAAGTAACATCACACAATTCGTTGGTTAATTTATTTTTTTTTATTATTGGTTATTTTTAAATTATCATAAATAATGAGTTTAATTTATAATTTTTATGAAAATATTAATGCTACTGGAATTGGACATCATTAAAAATATATTTTTTTAACTTTTATCTACTTAAAAATCAATTTTTATAAAAAAAAAAAAATATATTTAATTAATAATTATATATATTTTATTTTGTTAATTATTAATTTAACTTACATTTTGCTTCAATTTCTTCGTCATCCAAAAGTAATGATACAACTTCTTTTGGTTTTAATGTGTCTGGTTTAAAATTACCACCACTTATTACCATTCTTTGAATCTGAAATAATTAAAAAAAATTAAATTTAATTAATTAAAAATATAATATTTATTTAGTTAATTTGGTTAAATTTTTAAAATACTACATACCTCACTTTTTTCACGAGCTCTTTGCAATATTCTTTCTTCAATAGTACCTTTACAAATTAAACGATAAACAGTCACCTGTTTTGTTTGACCTAATCTATGTGCTCTGTCCATAGCTTGTTGATCCACTGTTGGATTCCAATCACTGTCATAAAAAATTACCTGTGAAAAAAAAATTAATTATCATTCAAACAACATAAATTTAAATTATATTATTTCATTAAATTAAAATTATTAAATTATATTTGTTAAGAATTAAAGAAAAAAACAAAAACACCTGTTATATTATTTTCATTATAAAAATATTCAAATGATAAATAATTTTTTTTAATAATAATATTTATGTAAATTAATATTATCGATCGAAATATGAAAGTTTATTATTTAAGTAAACCAAAAAAAAATTTGTTAAATCGATAAATTTAAATATGCAATTGTCGCAACTTATCCGTGACTTGAAACATTGTTTTTATTATTATTTTTTTTTTTTATATATAAATCGAAAATATATTTAGGGAAGAGTCAACGTTTCGCTTGGCTTATGCATAACACATATATACATCACACACCCATTTTAAAACAATACAATTTTATTTCCCGTATATCCGTTAATATTTCAAAACTGATTGATGATGATAACTCATTCCATTAATTTTTTTTTTTTTTCGGTAGTTAAAATAAAGAAATTTATAAATTTATTTATCATTTAAAATTATCAGTTTACTAGCATGAATTTCCATCAAATAATATTATATTTTTGACAAAATTAATTATATATAATATTTAAAAATTAAATAATACTTACAGTATCAGCAGCAGTTAAATTTATTCCTAAACCACCAGCTCTTGTACTCAGCAAAAAGACAAATATATCCGCTCTTAAAAAAAAAAAAAAAAAAAAAAAAAAAATAAATTATTAAAGTATTAAATAATATTAAATAATTATATTACATATATTAAAATTATTTAGTGCAATGACCCAAGAATAAATTTATTATGTAAATTAATTTAAATACAAAATTCATGCACTTTTTAGTTTTCTATCTTGGGGAAGTTTTTGTGTCTTTTTTTTTTCTTTCTTTTTATCTGATTGTCTTGGAAGATTTGGGGTATAATTATTTTACATTTTTGCATTATTGTTTACTCATAATTATTTTTAACAAAAATAATATTATGTATTACTTTTTAATTTAAAAAAAAAAAAAAAGAAATAAAATGATGTCTTGGACTAAAAGTCGGAAAGTTTTTCGAGGTGCAGTTACGTTTCGCCAATTAGGGATTCGGTGCATCAGTTACGCTTCGCTGACAACACAGTAAAAATAAAGGTAATAATAAATAAAATAAAAAAAAACGTCATGCTAAAGTGAACTTGAGCGGCGAAATTCAAGCCTGATCAATATCTGACCGTTCACTAATATGAAAATTTGCATTATCATGGCAATATATTTAACAATTGATTGAAAATAATAAAAATAAAAAAATTAATAATGAAATTGGATAACTTTTTATTATTAAATAATAAAAAAATAAAAAAATAATATCAAATTATGAATTGTTTGATAATATAATTGTTTAAAACAATAGTTATTTAATACTCACCGCTTTTGAAAATCTGCAACCATATCCCGACGATCAGAGATTTTTGATGAACCATCAAGGCGCATAAATGTGTGTTTCCGGTGATACATGTATTCCTATGAATAAATCAATGAAATAAATAAATAAATAAATAAAAATAAACAATATTTATAGTAAATAAAATATAAATATAATTATTATTTACCTCAAGTAAATCAATCATTTTTGTCATTTGAGAATAAATTAATACACGATGACCTTGTTCTTTAAGACGTTTTAATAAATTATCTAAAACTGATAATTTTCCTGCATCAGTAACAAGTGTTTGTTTATCTAAAATAAAAATAATAAAATTAATATTATTATTTTATATATTTATATTAAATTTAAATAATTTTATAAAAATACCTGGAACAATTATATTTGACCATCCATTAATAGGTGTACATGCTGTTAAACCACCAACTGGTTCATGTGAAAACATTGTTGCACTACGTAAATTATCAACAGCAATTGATGGTTCAAAATCAGGTGTTGATAATAATGCATATTCACATCCAAGTTTTATTATTTTTTTACCAAATGTACCACCACAATCTTCATGTCTTCTCCAAGCACAAGCAGCACTACTATTACTAACATATAATTTTCTTGGTGATGCTTTGATCTAAAATTAATAAAATTAATTATTTAAAAAATTATCAAAATTAATATAACAATGATAAATTTAAAAAAAAAAAATGTATTTTTTATAATTAAAATATATATTAAATCTATGGAATTTGTTGGAAAGTTAAAAATACCAAGGAAGTAACCAGCCAACCGATTTAAATTAAAGGAAATAGACCACCGAGTGATGATAATAATTTACTAGTATTATTTATTATTTTATTTATTTTTTTTCTTGTAATTTATTTATAACTATATTTTTATGAAAAAAAAAAATAGTAAAGTAATGAAAATAAATATTTACCTTGGGATTATTATCACAAATAAATGAAGGCATTGATGTTACTTGACAATTTCTAATTTCAATTGGTCTAGAACGATGTTGATGTTCTGGTAATAATATTAATTTAATATCATTATCAATATCAGTAGATATATCCGTATTTTGTACTCTTGGTAATTTAATTGGTATATTACCAGTAATTTTACTACTTCTTAATATTCTATGTGCCATTGTTTCAGGCATTGTATGAATAATATGATCAGTATGTGTATAAATAGCTTCACCAAAAAATATTCTTTTTGTAAAAATTAAATCAATATTATTTTCTAATAAATTATTACACTTATTATTAATAATAAGCATCATATTTTTTGGTATATCATGACCTTCATCAATCCACCAATCATCCCAATAATTAATTTTTTTAATTTTACGTTTAAATAATGTTGCATGACAAATATTATATAATATACCAGATAAATATATATTATTTAATTCACTTGGTGATAAATTAATAAAACGTGAAAATGAAAATATATTATCATTAAAATTATTATTAATATTATTTAATGATTGATGAATATATTTAGTTGTAAATATATTAAATTTATTATATAATAAATGTTGTTTTGATGGTATTGAATTATTAATAATACCATCATTATATATTAATGATGGCATATTATAATTATTAGTATTCATATAATATGGTGATTTTGCATCACGTCTTTCAAATAATTCTGGATGATTACAAACTTTACGAAATTGCATGACTAGATTCATTAAATTTGATGTAAAATTTTTCTCATTAATTGTTGTATCATTATTATTACAACTATTATTATTACTATTAACACTACCAACACCACCAACACCACCACCACTATTACCACTAGTTCCACTACTATTATTACCACTACCAACAGTATAATGTAATAAATCTTCAATTCTTATTTTTTGTTTTAGGGCTGAATATAATAATTTTTGTCTTCTTGTTAATGGACAATAAACCATTATTTCAATTTTATCTGATAATTCATTTTCAACATCTTTTTTAATTCTTCTTAACATAAATGGTTTTAATATCATATGTAATCTTGTTAAATGTTTTTCATCAATACCAGTTTTATTTTCAGCATGACTTTCAATGTCTTTTGAAAACCATTCATTAAATTCATCATGTGAATCAAATAATGTTGGCATTATAAAATGTAATAATGCCCATAATTCAGCCATACTATTTTGTATTGGTGTACCACTTAATAATAAACGATTACGACAACTAAAACCTAATAATAATTTCCATCTCATACTACTTGTACTTTTAATTGCTTGTGCTTCATCTAATATCATATATTGCCATTTAATTCTATTAAAATATTTATAATCAGTTATAACAAGTTGATAACTTGTTATAACAACATGAAATGATGCATCTTTTGTATGTAAATCTTTAGTATCCCAAAATTGACGTAATATTTTACGTTCTTGTGGATTACCCCAATATGGTACAACTTTAAATGATGGTACAAATCTAGCCATTTCTTGTTGCCAATTATGAAGTGTTGATGCTGGTGATATTATTAAAAATGGTCCCCATACAGAATAACGTTCAGCAACATGACATAAAAATGCTATTGATTGTACTGTTTTACCAAGACCCATTTCATCAGCAAGAATACCACTAATACCTTGATCATATAAATTTGCTAACCAATTCATTCCTTTTAATTGATAACCTTTTAAATTACCCATAAATATTGATGGTTGTGGATGTTCAAGATTATCTGGTATATTATTTAAACATAATTCATTTGTTGATGTTGATGATGTTGATGCAGATGCAGATGTATCAAATTGTTTTGTTCTTGATCTATCATGATCAAATGCTTCAATTGCATTTTTTTTAGCTTTTTCTTTCATTATTTCACTATCATAATCATCAATATCAGCTAAACGTGGTATTTTTTCTTCATCAAGTTGACTTAATATTCTTAATTGTTCTTCTGGTGATGCTTTACCTAATTTTTTTGACATAAAATGTGCATATAATTCTGTTTGTGTTATTAAAAAATTTAATTTTCTTTGTTGTCGTTTAACTTCAATTAATTCAACATCCATTTTACGTTGTTCTTCAGCTTCTTTTTCAAGACGTTTACGTGTTTCACGTTCAACACGATCATAACGTTTCCAATATGATTGCATTTCACGTGTTAATCTTTTAGCACGCCACATTGTTTCTTTCATATTTTTTTGTGAATGCATTGCTTTTTGACGCCAATATTTCATACAATTTTGTGATACTTTTTTACAACTTATTAACATTTCTTTATGATTATTTATTCTAGATCTTTGTATTTTACCAAGTTCTTTTTTAGACATCATCATCCATATTTTACGTCTTCTTAATGCCATCATTTCTGGACTTTTTGTTGTATGTTTTTTTTTACCTTTTATACGTGATTGATTTTTCATCATAATATCAAATTCATTATCATCAAAATCATCTATTTCTTCTTTTGGAATTATTTTATTCCATTCATTAATATTTAAATTATTACCATCAACATCATCATCATCATCATCATCATCTTGATTATCATCATCATCATTATCATCATTATTATTATCTTTATTTTTAGATTTTATTTTATCTTCATTTAATAATGTTTTACGTGATTTTATTATTTTTTCTTTTTTTATTTTTATTATTTTTTTATCTTTTTTTTTCTTATTACCAACAATTAATTTTTGATGATCTGGAAATCTATCAATATTTGATAATAAACCAGAACTATAATATTGATATTGTATATTATCTGGTTTTTGATAAAATTTACCCTGATATTTTTTTCTAAGTATATGAAATTTTAACATATCTTGAAAATCTTCTTCAGTTATTGGCTCATCATTATCAGTACCAGACTGACTATCTGATGAATCACTTAACAATACATTTTGTAACCAAGCTCTTTCATCACCAGTATTTTCCATATTATACAATCTCAATTTACTTATTCTTGCTTCTATAAAATATATAATAATTAATAAAATAACATTAATTAAACAAATTTTTATTTTATAATTTTATATAAATAAACATACCTTCTTTTTCATTGAGACCACTATTTGAATAATTATCATCATCACTACCTGATACGTCTGAAGACACTGATTTTTTATCATCACTAATAATAATTAATATTTAAATTATTATTAAATTTAATTAATTTACATGTTTTATTATTATTTAACAATTAAAAACATACCTCACGTGATCCTTAAATAATTCTTTAACTTGTCCTAAAAATGGATATATATTTAAACTTCTTTCCAATCTTTGAAGATGCAAAGGAAGTGCTATTTCTTCCTGAAGCCCCATTTTCATATTTTTTTGAATAGACATTCCACAATTATTTAATTTTACTTATACTGTAAAAAAATTTGATAAATAATTAATAATAATAATAATAATAATATATAAAAGTAAACAAATATTAATAACAATAATTTTTTTGTTTACCATGTATTGTTGATGACAGTTGTTGATTATTATAAATAGATATATAAAAAAAATTTATCAGTCTATCAATTGACAATTTGCACTGATGATTTATAAACAAACATATTTATTGAAAAGTTTTATTAATCAAGTATTGTAAATCACAAGATAACACTAATCAAAATTACATAATATAAATAAATTGACACAAAAATTGACTAAATAATAACAAATAAAAACAAAAAAAAACAAAAAATTTAAGGTTATAATCACATTATGATTATTGAAAAAAAGTAAACAAACATTTTGATGATAATGAAATTTTGTATGTGTTAGTTTAATAAATAATATACTTTGTAATTGTGTTAAAAAATGTTTTTAAATTTTATATTATTATATAAAATTGCACATGAATATTATATTATTATTAAGTACAAAATAAATTACTACTGAGTGAGTGAGATCCAGTGAGATCTATAGAATAATAGAATATTTTTATTTGTATTTGAAACTGTATAAAACTTCAGTTCAAGGTAGATTACTACCGGTATAACATGAAAACGCTCGAAAGTGATTTAGTCGTTCGATGTAAACCATTGAGAAGGATACAAGTTAAGCTAAAAATCAGATGGAGTTCTCATGTTTCACGACAAAATATTTATCCCTGTCGCTGGGTATAAAAGTATATAACTCAATAGGCCAATAGTTACCCATCTCATTGCATCTCATATATATATAGATAGAGTGAAACCGTCAGAAGAAAATCACGATGATAAATCAGCGCATGCGCAAGAATATAACGATCCATGGAAAATGTATGTGACTGATTGAAAAATTTCGGTAAGGAAGTGGAAACAGAGCACGCAAATTTTATATATCATCGTGACTTCTTCTGACGGTTTCACTCTACATCCTTTATAATAAATATATATAGGTATATTTAAAAAATATATCTACAGATACCTTTTAGTGAAACGAGTTGTTCATTTGCCCAGTTGTTAATTTTAATAAACTCTTGCCAGTTGCTCTGTAGTTTGCGTAATATAATGACCGACTATTCTAAGTATACATGGTATCCATCTCCGACACATCCTGTAAAGAGAATCTATAAAGAGGTTAGTCCAATATAATTATTAACATTCATATGCATATTGAAAGTTTTTTATTTTTTTATAATAGGTGCTTTCTTTCGCTATTTATTTTTTTGCATATATGTAATACATGCATGTTGGGTAGTTAGACGCTTTTTAGGTTAAATACGCCACTGTGTTCTCATCAAATTTGTATATGATCACGCGCATTTAATGGAGTTCGAACAGAACAACATTCACTTGTAATTAAGTTTTTTTCAAATGTTTAGAGTAAATTTATGAAATTTAGTTATCTATCTTATGCCAAAATTTCAAAAGTCTGTCCCAGCTAGTAAAAAAGTTATTAATGTTTAAAGTTAACAACTTTCAACGTGCACGCTTACGTAAAAGACTATAAATTTAAAAAAAAAAAAAACAAATCTCGAATTTTAACCGTGTTCTTGTAATTACACCTGAATAAAAAGCTTTTTTTTTAAAAAACTTCAAAATCTATAAAAAATTATAGAAAAAGCAAAAAGTCAAAATCCCATCTCGAAAGTTTGAAGAAAAGTCCAACTTTTGTTGTTTGTAATTTTTTTTGTTTAAACTCCTATAAGTGAAAAAAATTAAGTAGCCGTACAATGTTTGATCTTGTTTTTGTGTGAATCTAATTAAATAAAATAAGGATATTTCATTATGATTTTCGCACGCTCACCATAACACACTATAGTATTACATAATAAGGGGGCTCCGTTCATATTACACAGTAGACGTACGTGCTTAAGTTGTATATTAACCCTGGTAGAAAAATACCGGCGACCCGACGCCCGCCCGACTTAACCTGTATAAAGCATGCTTTTTGCCTATATGCATATAGGCAAAGTCGGGCAGCGCTCACAAATTTCTACCAGGGAAGTATTGAATTATTATTGACCACAAATATTGATTATTTTTTTTAGATATATTATGAGGTGCATTGGGATCATACGTATGTAAGAAGTTTAATAAATGATGTTGTTAATGATGATTGCTTGGCTCTAATATTCACGTACATACCAGTATATGAAAGACCAAAAATGGCAATGGGTATGATAATTAATATTTCAATTATTTATAATTTTAAAATCAAAAAAATACTTAATTATAATGCCTATATATTTTAATTTTTTTTTCAGTTTGCAAAAAATGGAATAGAGTCCTTCAATATACTTGGTCTAACTTAAAAATACTTAAATTTTATCATTGGGAATTTGATGATCGTCCAAATATTTTGTATGAAAAGTTCGACTGCTATGAAGAGTGGAAATTTATGCAATCACTGCTTGATAAATGTGGCCGTTATTTAACAGAATTAGACTTGGTAGCATATGATAAAGCTGATATATTGCCCTTCATCAATCGAAGTTGTAGAAATGTTGTAAAACTTAGGTTGAGATTTGCAAATAAAATCCGGAATAATATAGATTCTGAATTTTCCAATTTGTCTAAACTAAAAGTATTAAAAATTATATTTCATAATATTGTTCCTCAATGTGCACCATTTGATATTTTATTCAATTCATTAAAAGACGTTGCTAATACTTTAAATGAATTTAATCTGTCAAATTGGAATGTATGCAGTACTGCATATAATTTTTTACTACCAAAGTCATTTGATTCTGTAAGTTCAACTTTATTTCTATTTACATGAAAAATTAATAAATAATATTTTTTCCAGTTTTTACATACTTACAAATAATTTTTTTTACAGTTGGTTCTTCAACTAAATGCCCTGAAGAAACTTGAATTAATTGGTATTACGACAAGCCCCATAGTATTAAAACATGTGAAAGATGCTTCAATTGAATTTAATTATAACAAACTGCCTTACATTAGCAAGGTTTATTTCGACTTTATCTCATACCAATATCACATACAAATTATAATTCTATACACGAATTTGACTGATGAACTTTTATATCATATTGCCAATAATACGAAAAACCTAGAATTATTAATGGGTAGAGCTGAAGTGATAACTGATGCTGGTATAGAAGCAGTCACAAAGTTGAAGAAACTAAAACAGCTTTATTTGTTGGGCTGCTCGAAGGATAACGTCATCACTGATTCTCAAATAAAATTGCTCAAAAATATGGAATACTTGTGTTTACCATCCAGCAATAAAATTACTGATAATGCAGTCACAGAAATTCTTGAAAATTCACCAGAATTAAATACTTTGTCGGTTATGAAAACAGGTGTAACTTGTGAATTTTTAAAGAAAGCAGCAAAAATATCAAGGATTCGTCAACAGCGCTTGAAATTATTCGTTGATTTTGATCCGGATGTTTTTAACAAATATGAGATGTCTACATATTTGATAATTACTAATTACCAAGAAGAAACTGAAGAAAAGACATTTATTGAGTTTGCTGAAGAGGTCGCAAAAAAATGCATTCATAATTTCTTCAGAATATAAGGATAATGGAATCAACAAACTGATGATAATTATCAAGTCATCTTCTACTTAAAATACCAAATTAATAAAAACAGATTCCATAATATAATTCAAAATTTTTTTTTGAACATGGTTTTTCGTTTAATAGTTTTTTTAATATTAGATGTTCTAGCAACTTGTTCAGATTCTTGAATAATTTGAGCAACTTTAAATCCTTCTTCAACAGCACTATCAATTTTTTCAGTGAGAACGGATTTTTCATTTTCATAATTTTTATCTTTAAATTCATGTCTTGGTTCAGCACAAAAACGTGCCAAAAGGCAGGATTTTAAAAACTTTTATTTTAAATTAAGCAGCAATCTTCTCTGCATCAATGACTGTTACAAATTTAATAAATAATAAAATATTAGATTAATTTATTTTAATAAATAATAAGAAAAAAAAAATGTCAAATTTATTTTGTTGATAACTTACTCTCTTTGGTTGGCGAAGGATTTTTTTTCATAGTTTGAGCATGCTTGAGCTCGGCTGGATCAAAATTTTCAATATACCAGATATAAATTGTTGTTTTCCTTTTTCCTGTTCAATTGGTGTATAAAAAAAACTATAATTTTTTTCACGTTGGACCAAGTATATTGAAGAGCTCTATTCCATTTCTTGCAAACTAAAAAACAAATTAAAATATATAGGCATTATAATTAATTATTTTTTTGATTACCCACTGCAATTTTTGGTCTTTTACATAATGGTATGTATGTGAATATTTCAGCCAAGCAATCATCATTAACAACATCATTTATTAAACTTTTTGCATACGTATGATCACAATGTTTATAGAATATCTGAAAAAAAAAAATAATAATATTAATATTTGTGATGAACAAAATAATATAATATTCAAGAGGTTTCTTCAATTTTTAACCATTCGTTATACATGATATTCATTTCAATAATTGTTTACATAATTTAAACTAACCATTTGATGATTTTTGATGAACGGCTGTATATATTGAAACTTCACTTGTATGATCCTTGTGTGCTATTTCTTTTCAGGATCTTTGCTAGCCTCAACTATCTGATTGTGATGACCACGACGTAAAATCTATCAACAAATAAATACAAAAACCCAATTTTAATTCTACTAGCCAATCTTTAATTACAACTTAATAATCGTGACAGTGCTGTGCTGTTGTTGTACAAAATAATTTATTCACCTGATTTTTTTCAATCATTTTTAACTATAATATCATAATATATTTCCCATTTCCAGAAAAAAAAAAATTTCTTTGATACCCATAATGCCATCTAGCAGCATTTTTTAATAGCTAAACAGAGACTTCCTACTTTACCAAAACAAAACAATTTTATTATTTTTTTTAATAATTTATTATTCAATTATAATACAATAAAATATCATAAATTATATCAAATAATTAATTAAAATTTTTTTACGTTTTAATTGGTACATTACAGTCAAAATTATCTCATTTTATATTAATATAATTAAAACAGAAAAATAGTCTGGTTTCGAGGCTACATACCTCCATTTTATAAGCCGTGTGAACCCCGTTTTGTATGGCATAGTGTAGCCATATTGGAATTTTTTTATCAAAAAAGTAAAAAGCCAAAACTCATACAGTTGCTGACGCATTAAATTTGTTTATATAAAAGTTAATTTATTAATTAAAAAAAAAACGGTATAATAACAGTGCTGATATAGTTGAATAAAAAATTAAACCATATATTAATTAAATTATTAAATTTTCAAGGAATTATTGAATCAGGTAAGATAATAAACTAGTTGCATGGTTTTTTTTCAAGCCGACCATTTTTTTTTTTTTTTTCCCAATTTTTTCAACGCGTGATAAATAATATTCGTATATATATTATTTAGTTTGTTTATTTGTTTACATTTTTTTACCCAATATATATTGCATCGTTTAATTAAAAATTAATTTTATTACTTAATTATTTTTTTTTATTTTTTATTTCCTGTTTAATCATAAAATTGATGACGTACTTGAAATAAAAAAAAAAAAAAAATGCCGGTCAATTTTATTTTTTTCATAAATAAAATAATATTTATTTATTAACGGCCATCCCTTGGTATTATTGTTTTAATTTTCATTTAAATTTAATAATTAATAATTAATTTATTTATTTATTTTTTTTGTTGCTTCAACGACCTGGCCTTGAATATTACAATTAAAAATAAAAAAAACACCAAAGTAATAATTATTAATAATGATACAAATAAATAAATGAATATAGATATATAAATGAGAGGGCAGGTTGTTAGGTTTGTTATGTAAGTTGTTTTTTATATTTTCCTTTAAAGAATGAGTACCCGAGTATTCGTTGGTGGATTAACATACCGGGTGAGAGAGCGCGACCTCGAGAAGTTCTTCCGGAAATATGGTAGAATCAAGGAGGTCGCAATGAAGAACGGATTTGCCTTTGTGGTAAGTCTAATTTCATTCAATTTATTTTCTTTTACAGTATGGTAGGGACAAGGGTCTATGTCGGTGGTCTTCCATACGGCACCAGGGAAAGAGACCTTCAGAGATTTTTCAGAGGCTACGGTCAATTCCGTGATGTTCTCATCAAGAATGGCTATGGCTTTGTCGTGAGTATTTTGTATTAAGAAAAAAAAAAAAAAAAAACAAGAATAAAGGAAAAAAAAAAACCAAAATCTTATACAAAAGATAATTTATAAAAATTTAAATTGAATAATAAAAAAAAATACAATTTATTTATCATACAATTGATAAATAAATAATTGGAACAATTATCATAGTTAATCTTGTGAGAATAATCATTGGAAGAAAAAAAAAAAAAAAAAAAAAATTGAAATTATATTTTTATTTAAATTGAATATATATTTGCAATTTAATTAATGATGAGATCACTGGCATTTCCCTGGCTTCAATGAAAATATTAAAAGAACCGTATTGACCTCGATTATGCATGGCTTGTTTTATAAATATATATATTAATTAAGCATGATGTTAATTTTAAATAATAATAATTTTTATATAATATATATTTACATGTATTTTTTTAATTTATTTAAATAATATTAATATTTATTATTAATCATTTACAGGAATTTGATGACTACAGGGATGCTGATGATGCTGTTTATGAGCTCAATGGAAAAGAACTTCTTGGTGAACGGTAAATATCATTAAAAAAAAAAAAAAAAAAAAAAACAATATAATTAATCAATTAATTATTTTAGAAAATATATATATATCAAGTATTTATTAGGATTAAGATTAATAGAGCTATGTGCCACACTCTGCCTCTTAAAAAAGAAATTACTCTAAGCTTTTAACATGTGGTGTCATATATATGTCTGTATAAATATATCTATACATTCATAAATATGCAAATACATTAACCGCCATTTTGAACGACTACCATCAACTCCCCGATGTCCATGATTAGGGCACGACGATATATTTAATTTTTTTTTTTTTTTCTTAAAATACAAAAATAAATTAAACAAATGTCAATGATACATCGTCACTTGTTCAGATCTTTAAATAAATATAAATTATGGTTAGATAAGTCTTAAAAAAATAATTAAATAATCAAAAAATTAAATTACAATTTAAATATTTTATAATTTTTAACAAAAAAATAAATAAATTTAAATACTCGTGTTGATATAAATAGATAAAAAAAAAAATTAAACGTAACTGAAATTAAAAAATAAATAGGTGACGAGTGTATCTATCGGACGATTAGGGAGTCAAAAAATTAATTAAAAAAAAAAAAAAAAAAAAAAAAAAAAGACTGACAAATTAAAGGCATAATGCCTTGTATTATCATTATTTTTTTTTCTGTTTGTTATTTATATTTTTTTTTTTTTTTTATTAATTTATAATTTTATGTTTGAAAATTTTGAATTAAAGAATAAATAAATAAGGGATGAAGAAGACAATTAGATAGTTGAGGACTTAGGCGGGGTTTTGTTGGGTGTGTTTCAGAGTGGCGGTGGAGATAGCACGGGGTGTTTCAGGGAGGCGAGGCGACCGTGGCTACGGACGCTCCCGCTCCTGGAGAGACAAGTAAGCATATCCAAATTGTATTGTTACAGAATAACTGTTGAGAGGGCCCGAGGTACACCTAGGGGTAGTGACCAGTGGCGTTATGGTGACTCCCGTGGTGGTTACGGGGACTCGAGGCGACCTGCGTAAGACACGCTTATCCATTTTTTTTTTAAAACATAAAATTCTCATTTCATTTTTTTAATTATTAATTCAATCAAATCCCAATATACCTTGTCATTAGATTATTTTCATAAATTCATTTAAAATTAATTTTTTTTATTTTAAATTTCAATCATCTTTAAATTTAAAAATATAATTTATTTATTTTTTTATTTAACAAGTAAATTATTATTATGATAAATACTTTGAATTAATTTTTTATCTTTAAATTCATATAAATTATTATTTTGATAAATTAAATAAATTAGCATCATCATTTTCATTTAATCCAATTTAAAATTATCAATATACTAATTCTTGTCTATTTTTTTTTTCCTTTTTTTTTTTTCTCTCTGCAGCCGAGATGATATGAGACACGACAGGTACGAATTAAATGTTTATATAAATTAATAATTAGTTTAGTATTTTATGTTTGATTGTTGATTGATCAAAAGTGACTGTGTTTGTATGCACTTGATCAAATAAATACAGGATCTGTTATTATTTGTCAAGGGTTTAATTCACTATCACTTTGTTCTTTTTACAACTTTTATCTTTTTTTTTTTTTCTCTATTTAATATTTATTTTCAATTAAATAATATAAATAAATTGATACAGTATGTACATTTGTTGATATGCAATTTATTTTTACAGAGATAGTGTCAATAGAAATACAAGAACTGCATCAAGCTACAAGCAATCATTGCCAAGGTATATATCATTAAATTAAAATTTAATTATTAATTTATAATTTAAATGTTAATAATTATTTTTTATTTTATTTTTTTAAAATAGATATGGACCACCAACTCGCACCGAGTATCGTCTAACAGTTGAAAATTTATCAAGCCGTGTTAGCTGGCAGGTAAGTCAATAAAAAAAGAAAATTTAATTTAATAATATTACTGTTTTGAAAATAAATTTTATTTTTTATTTTCTCAATTAAAATATGTAATTATTTTCATAAAAATAAATTACATAATTTATATATATGCACTTATAACAATAGCGAGTATAAATATAATCGGTTAAATTTCATTCGTAATAATTATTTTTATTAGTTTTTTATTTATTCGTAATTAATAAAAAGTTATCGCGTTTATATACAATGTAAATTTTGATTGAGTAAGTAAGTGGGAATGAATTGTTGACAAAAAAATAACAGCATAAATGTTGTTTTTTTGGGCTAAAAAATAAAGGATTAATTAACTGTATGGAAAAGAAAATACAAAGCTAGAGAGAAAAAATAATAGAGAGACCAATGATTGATTAAAACGTCATCAAGATGGATTGTGTCCAATGGTTCATCAGTTGAGCCAGTGATGCCAGTGATGGGAAAACGTCTAGATATCAAATCCAAGTGGCCAAAGAGAGTGATGGACATCATCTGCCCAAAACCAGGATATTAAATGAATTAAAAAATAAAATAAATAATAAAATCCAAGAAGCCTAATTAAATCATAAATTTCCAAATTAATATAAAAATAAAATTCAACCATATCTTACTCGATCAATTTACATTGTTTTTTTTTTTTTTTTTGTTATTATTATTCAATTTACTTGATAATTTTTTAACTCAAAATATAGATAAATATTATTTTTATTGTTATTATAATCTTGTCTTGTTTATTCTTAATTATTTTTTATTTTTCGTAATATATTTTATATTTTATATTTTATTAATAAAATACATCAACGATTGTGCAATAATATTAATAATATTTATATAAATAAATAAATGCACCAAAAAATTAAAAAAAAAAAAATATGAAAAGTAAAACAAAGAAAAATTAAAAATAAACAAAAAAAATTGATGTTGTTTTCGAAGAGTCATGTCCTCTTCGCCGTGGAGGGTCGAGACCGGTAGGGCCAATAAGAGACTGATCTGATGTGCAATGATTTTGATGAGATGATGTGCACAATGCTGTACTTGAGGATAATCACAATAATTGGAAACCAAAGTGTCCACCAATTGGTTACTCCTAGGATGCTCATGTTGATTAACATCCCAATAATTGAATTATTAAAATGCGTAAGATGGAATCTTAACAAACAAAAATAAACTAAAGAAACAAAAAAAAAAAAAAAACAAATCAGAGAAAAACAGAGAGATTGAGAGCGAGAGTCAATGTGTTGCGAGATTATTAAAGAAAAAAAATGGCACCAGGTACACTATTCCCTGTCTGATCAACCCACCAATCATCTCATGTCCAGTGTCTCGATTATACACCTGGGGGATGATGCTATTCCATGCCGGGTCATCAAAAACAATTTAATTATTTTTTTTCTTATATATTTTTTTCCAATTTTTTTTTTTTTTTTAAAAAAAAAAAAAAAAAAGAACCAACTTGTTGAACAAGACCTATATTTCCATATTAATATATAATTTTTTTTTTTCTTTTTTATCCTGATAATTCCTGATAATAATTCCTAGTTCCATTATTTTTCATATCATTTATAAATTTATTTATATTTTTTTATTAATTAAAATAAAAATAAAAAATAGTTTTGTCCCATTATTAAATAAATAATAATTGTAAATGATAATAAAAACTGGTACAACAACGACAACTACTACTCTACCTACTACGTACAACTACGACGAATGTGTGGTTATTTGGCGTCAATTAAATCAGGCAACGGCCATCAATGAAGGGCACAATGTCGGGGCCAATTGTTGAATCATCCGCGCGTGGATGAGAGTTGTCTACCGTCTTCGTCACACATGCACACACTGATCCGTTCGAGTATCGACCTGACCAGGCGCATCTTGTGTCTGTCTGTCTGTCTGTTTGGTCTGGCCTTTCTCACACTGTCTGTGTCCGTAAGCAAGGTGGTGCCTGGGCCCAAGGTAAATGCGTCACCTTAACCGAGTGTACTCTCTTTAGATTATAGGTCTTGTAAAAAATAATTACTTTTTTTTTTTTTTATTTATTTATTATTGCTTTTTTTTTTTTTTTAAACAAACTAAATAATTCATTAATCATTATTCACTTGTATTTTAGATTTATTTAATTTTTTTCTCAATTAAATCATCATTTATATTTAATAAGAAAATCAAAGACAAATTTTATAAAAACAAAATTTATTTAAAATTATTATAAAAATTGTAATATTGTTTTTTTTTTTTTTTAATTGTTTATGTTCATCAAAAATTGTGGTCTTTATATTGTTAATTAATTATTTCATTGTGCTCGAAGTTAGAATTTTTTATTTATTAATTTTTTTTTAACAAAAAAAAAGAAACATTGGTTTTTGTCATATCATTTATTTTTTTTTTTTTTTTTTTTTTTATGAATAATTTAACTCTTTAATTAACAAGTGGCAACTTTTCTTTGTGCAAAATAATTTTACATGTATCATTAAATGTTAATTATTTAAAATCATAATATTTTTTAATATAAAATATTAATGAAATTTTATAAAATTATTGTCATTTTGGCTTATTTAATTGTGGTGTTGGTATTATCATCAAATTTAATTGTCAACAAGTTAACTGGCTAAATCAACTCAACATATAAAAAATAATATTAAAAATTATATAAATAAGGAAGAGCTCACTGGCATTTCAATGGTCACTCAATAATTCACAACTCACTGGCTTTGAAGAAAATCATGATGTATAATAAACCCTGGTTATTTGGATGTCCATCAACAACTAGAAGATTAATACAGATGACAGATGTCAATTTATTATGATGACTACTAATACTGGATTGATGAAAATCAAGAATTTTAAAAATCATTTCAAGGCAATCAATGACAAATGGATCATCCCATCACAATGACAATTATCATTGGCCTAATTCAAATGACGTTATCCATATCAACAAGTTGATGACATCATAGATTATTAATATGATGATGATGATATTACAGTTTTATCAAATGATTTAAAAAACATGTCATGATAAATAACAACAAACAAATGATGATAAAGAAGAATCATATTAAATAATAAGATCAACATTTTAGGATAATTTAATTAATTTATAATATATATTTATCGTGTAATATTAAGTTATACAATTAATATTGCATTGAAAGAAACGTTGACCAAATTTTATCACTAAATTCGAGCACATTTAATAACTTTAATAAATTAATTAAGTTATATAAAAAAAAATTAGATATATTATCCTCTTTTTTTTTTTTTTAGGTGGCATATTGTGATAATAATAATAATGAAGGATAAATAATTATATTGTATAGTGATTAATAAAATTAAGTACCTGTGCATTTATCAAATTTTAAAATATAATTTTAGATTATTATAAAAATTTGATTAATTCTTATTTTTTTTTTTTTTTTTCTAGTTTTAATAGATTAAGTGTTAAGTTTAGATTTATGTTATTATTAATTAATATTATAAAATATTAATATTATTTTTTTTTATTACGTCATGCTCAGGATTTGAAGGATTACATGAGACAAGCTGGTGAAGTAACTTATGCTGATGCTCACAAACAACGTAGAAATGAAGGGTAAAAATTAATTAAATTATTTATTGAAATTTTTTTTTAAATTATTTATAATTAATATTTTGTAAATTTTATTTTATTTAGTGTCGTAGAATTTGCAACATATACTGACCTCAAAAATGCTATGAATAAACTTGATGATACTGAATTAAATGGTAGAAGAATTCATTTAGTTGAAGATAAGAGAAGAGGACGTCGTTCACGTTCATCTAGCTCACGTTCACGTTCAAGATCACGTTCACGTTCACGTCGTCGTTCTCGTTCACGCTCCAGGTAAATAAAATAATAAAAATTATTAATAGAATTAGAAAATATAAATAATTGAATTTTTAGTATTGGTAATTTACTTGATATTAAATTATTTATTTATTTATTTATTATTGAAAACAAAACAACATAAAAAATTATCAATAGAAAGTTTAAATTTACATTTAAAAATATTTATTTATTTTTTTAAATTTATTATTTTGCTATATAATAAATCCAGTTTTAAAATAACAAATTATTAATATTAATAAATAATTTTTTAATAAAACTAATGATTGAAAATTAATTTTGTATTTAACAGAAGTCGTCGCAGTTCACGTAGCCGCAGTCGTCGTAGCAGTCGTTCCAAATCAAGAGCACATTCGAAATCCAAATCAAAATCCAAATCCAAGTCTCCTGAACGCAGTCGCTCACGTTCCAAATCCATGTGAGTAACTTTTATATTTTTTATTCTCAGCTTATTGATTTTATTATTTATTCAATATAAAATAATCAATTAAAAAATAAATCCATATGTATTTTATTTATTTTTATTTTTTTTTTTAAATGGCCATGAGTTTTATGACTGGATTTATTTTATTATGAGTCACTTGATATTTCAATATTGTGTTATCAACAAATAAATAATAAAACTTGGAATTTTATTTTAATAAAATAATTATATTTTCAGTCGTGATCGTTCCAAGTCAAAATCAAAATCTAGATCACGTTCACGCAGTAAAAATGATAGATCCAAGTCTCGTTCATTATCAAAATCCAAAGATATGTCACCTAAAAAGTAAGTATTTTAATAATTATAAATTTATTTATTATTATATATTTATATATTTATTTTATATTATGTTAATCAGGGAAAGAATGAGCCGTGAACGTTCAAGAGGTGGAGATAGATCAAGATCCCGTTCAGGAAGCAAACACAGCAAGATGAGTCATAGTCGTTCACGTTCACGCTCACGTTCACGTTCACGTTCACATTCAAGATCACGATCACCAATAAACGGTGATAAATCACCAAAAAGCATCAAAAATGATATTGATTAATCAACAAAACCCAATAACATTTAAAAAAAAAAAACAAACAATGTATCCATTGTTTTAAATTAAAGAAAACATTTTTTTATTACGGAGATGATTTAACTTTAAAATATTGGTAAAAGGAAAATAAAAATAAAAAAATTAAATTTAAACATTCAATAATATTTGACAAATACAGGTTTTTTCCTTTTTCAAATAGATAATTTTTTTTACAAATAAAAAATGATAATGTAAAAATTAAAAAAAAAAAAAAAAAAAAAATCATTCAATTGTAAATTTTCATCTCTTTATTTTTTTCTTTCAAATAATTGTTTTAAAAACAAAAAAAAATTACATTATATTGTTATTAAGAGTTTTAAATAACTTAATATTTGTTTTTCATTTTTTTTTTTTCTTTTTTTTTTTTACAATCATGGTGAAAATAATTATGTGACAAACAAAACAAAAAAAATCATATTTTAACGTCACCAAATAATTTTCAAATTATTATCTCTGTTCTTTTAATTTTTTAAAGCATTCATTAGTTATTTAAAAAAAAAAATCAGTTAATTCTTGAATATGATAGAATAGATATTTAACAAAATAAAAAAACATTCACCCTCCACGAATTAAAATACTTGAAGCTTTACTATTCTCAATTTGAGTAAAAGAAAAAAAAAAAACAAACATAAAATTAAGATTAACAAGATTTTTCAAGTACAATGACTTTTGTATATATTCCTGATGGTAATAACATTAAATTAAGATGAAATAAAAAAAAAGTAATAATAGATAAATATGTGTATCTAGCTGTAAGTCTTGCGATGATCAATAAATACAGCCACAATCATAACAGCATGAATCAGTTTATTTTATTTATGAATCATTATAAAAAAAAAGAAATTATTATTTACATTTTATATGAAAACAATTTATATTAATAAATTATCATCTTGTACATGTTTAAATATATATATTTTTATAATTTATTATATATATATTTTTTTTTTCTATTTCAGCAAACTATATGTACATTTACCACATGCATTGCAGCTGGTAAAGTTTGATGATTCATCATCGAGTGTATCTCCCCACACAGCTGTACAACGGATTTTTCTTGTCCCCTTTCATATCAAAAATAAAATACACCAAACAAGGAAAAAAAAAAAAGGTGCTTAGAAAAATAAAATAAGCAATATTTAATTTTAGAAATAAAAAAATTTGTATGTTAAATTTCGAATGATGATATATCTATTAAATATATTTCTAACATGTTATAATAAATTAATGGATATGTATTTCTACAGATTTTTGGAGCTGATTCAACAATAAAAATGAAAAAAATTATCAAAAAGGAAAAAAATAAAAATTGACGTGGCGACAGAGTAAAGATTTGAGTATATTGGAATGAGTCACTTTGTTCGACGTGTCGTGACGACCAACAAGATACCAAGAGGATGAGGGTCAGGAGTATTGCCACTTAAAAGAGGAGAAATATTATAGAGAGGGAATAATTTCAACATTGTTAATGTGAGTACAATGTTAATATATAGATAAAATTTAGTTGGTGGTGGATATTGAATCACCAACCAAAGGTACAGACATACTATGTGGTGATGGCTTTGTGTGTTGGTTCAATTTAATATATATTTATATCTATCTCTGTATTTCACAATTTCTCTCTTTTTTATTCAACTCACAAAAACCTGCTCTTCTTGGTTGTTGTTTGACTGAAAATCCTTCAGTATAGTTTCTTCACTCAAACCAACCAGTTCTATCAAAAAAAAAAAAAAAAAAATTGTTTTATTTTTTTAATTTTGCAATTAACAATTTATAAAAAAGATACAAATATTTTTTTATAAAATATATATTGAATTTCTACTTTTATAAAAAGGTCAGTGTTTTTTTTTTTAAATTAATATCAATTTTTTTGGAGTATATTTTAATCGAAATAATCGAAATACAAATTTAATTGTGAATTTAAATAAATACAAATATTATATTTTTATTAATTTAATAATTTTATATTTGTTTTTTAATAATTTAATTTGATTTTCGATTTGTGTTTTTATCTTTTTGGAGTAAATTGTTTAGTTGTTGTAAATATTTATTTAAAAAACCTTGAAAAGTAAATTTAAATCATTTGAAATAATTGATTGATTTAGCTGCGTAATTCAAGTTTTGATTTATTATTAAAATTTACATTTATAAATGGTAATTCAACTTACAAGTTGATGTATTAAATTAAATTTTTATAATCATGTTTGATAGTAAGTTTTAACATTCAGTAGCTCAATGACGTTTTTATGTTCGTCTTATTTGTTGTTGTTATTATTTTAATTTAAAATAATTATAAAAAAAAAAAAAAAAAAGTTATAATTGGTTGTTTGGAAAATTTTTAGAAATCAAATATTAAAAATATTTTATTTAATTAAAATTAATTATTATATTAATTATATTTTATTAATATAAATAAATTAAAATCTATATATTTACATTTTTTTTTCATTTAATTTGTAAAGATAGTTTTATATTTTTTCGGTTGCCAGAGTAACTTGGGGGGCGAGTAAAACAAGGGCGTGGTTTTTGACGTATTCACAAAGTTTAAAATAAAATTATTTTATTATAAATTAATTCTTGCTAAAAATAAATTAAATGTCATCAATATAGAATTTCCATAAAAATGCACGTGACTTTAAAGTATCTTGAAGGAAAAAAAAAATAAAAAAGATAAAATCATTTTATATTATTTAAATAATAAAATGATAAAAATACGTAGAATTAAATAAAAATTATAAATAAATGTTAGTTTTTTTTTTTTTATATAATTATTATTTAAACATATTATTTCTTTCTCCAAGAAATTATTTCGTTACGCTTTCAAATGACAATGCTATTGTTTATTTTATTTATTTTATTTATTTACTTTGTTTATTATTATTAATATTATTGACAATAACAATTCATTGATATAACAAAGAAGATAATAAAATTAAAATATAAAAAAAAAAAAGAAAGAAATACCAGTAATAATATAATTATTTTACAAATTAATTTTAAATGACCTTGATTTTGATGTTAGAAACTTTGACCATGAAAATTTATATTATTTATTTATATGTACATTTATATATAAGTATATATATTTTTTATTCATTTTTATATATAATTTTCATTAATTTCCCCTTGTCGTTGGGGCTTCCCTTCTGTCTGACAAGTCTTGGTGATTCTCCCCCAGACTCACCAATCGATTCTATATGCCCTGGTCTAGATATATATACCAACTAGTCTGCTCAATAAAATTTAACAAAAAAATATATAACAAGATGAAAAGAACTCTCTCAATTTTATATTTCACCCTTCAGCATCCCTTTTTATTTTTTTTTTCATTCTGACTAATTTTTTCGAGTGAATAACTCATTAAAAACTCAAGTTTACTTAAAGTTTTTTAATGACTAAAATTATCAAGTTTATTATTATCTAAAATATGTTTTTTTTTAAAAATATTTTACCATAATATGAATAAATTAAATTTATCAAAATTTTCTACTTAAAGTATTAATAATTTTTTTTTTTCTAATTATTTCTATCAATTTCTAATGAATCTTTCTTAATTTTTTCCATGATATTATTAAACAATTAAATTAATTTTATTATAATAAATTTAAAAAGAAAACAATATTAATTATTATTATTTTAAATAGTGGAGACATACATAAAGTATAATCAAAATGATACTTCAACGAAGCCAAACTGGTCGATTCCATCGACTGGTCGATAACGCCAACGAGGCATCCAGGGTGCGTTAACCGTCACGGTCACACGTTAAAATATATGTATAAAGTACATAATGTACTTGTATATTTTACTGCAGTTGGTTCAACGCGACTGTGCACATAGTAAAAAACGAAAAAAAAAAAAAAAGAAAAAAATTGAATAGACATACAACCAGACGCATAATTTTTAATACATCTTAATATTTATTTAATAATTTATAAAATAATAATTACTCACTAGTGAGTCATCTAAAAACAAACTCAAATATTTCTTGATTAAATTATGTCTTAATTAAATTTATTATACTTTTTTTCTTTATCGAAATTTTTCGAAATTATGTCTCATTTTAATGTAAAAAAAAAAATAACAACTTTGCGTGTCATTTAAACAATTTACAAATATTTTTAACGAGTTAATTATCAATGTTTCATGTCAATTTATATTTCATTTATTTATATTTATGTTTTTTTTTTTTTTTTAAATAACACTATTTTTATTTTATTCATCACGAAAGCTATATATTGCCTCTGAATATTTAAAATAATTAAATAAAATAAAAAATTAATTAGTTTATTTTTTTATTTTTTAAAAAAGTTAATTACAGTTTGAATTAATTTTTTTTTTTAAACAAAATCACTAATAAAATTTTAAAATTTAATAGTTAATAAAATTGTATATTTATTAATGGGTTATTAAATTTAACTGTCGTGAAAGTAATTTTTTTTTTTATATTATTTTGAGGATTAAAAAAAAAAAATGAATTATTTAAAATATTTGAAATCTTTTTATCTTTTTTTAAGACAATTTTCTCTTTTTTTTTTTATTGCTTTATTTAAAAGTTGGTTAATCATTTAAAAAAAAATCATAGTTTTAAAATAAATTTTTGAGTCATTTCAAGTTGAGATAGAAAATCAGTTTTTTTTTTAAATTTTTTTTTACTCTACAATGGTAGTTTTGTACATGTACAAGAGTTGACCTCTTTTGTATCATCTATATAGAGTCATACATTCAACATTCACTGGTCCATATATGGTCATGAGTATGAGGTATTTTATTTCTTGCCATGGATACACCTTCAGTTTTATTATTAAAAATATCAAATCTCATTCATCTCGTAGTAAAACATAGAAAAATTAAAGAAATATATTTCTAAATTTTAACAAATTAAATTAATTAAATTAATTATTTATTTATCAGTCAATAATGAATATTTATTTATCAATAAATAACGATAGTAATTTTATTTTTCATTATTTTATAAATTTAATTTATAAAGTCACTGATGTGAGACAGGAAACAGTCTTCATCACTTCCGCTTTATGATTTTCTTTTGTACATAAAATTATATATTTTTTAAAACACCCAAAGAATTTATAATATTTTTTTTTTTCTTTAAAATCATGTAACCCTTCTTTTACCAAAAAAAAAAAAAAAAATGTATATTTGTTAGATTGTCTAGTTGAAACAATGAGGAAAATAAGAAATTTATATTTTCTCATTATTTTATTATTATATTAAATTTCCGGGTATAATTTTTGTTACTGATTTAATTTTGTATTGTTTTTTAAACAAAATATATAATTATTTAAATTTAATTATAGAAATTTTATTATATTTTTTTGGTGTTTAAATTAATAGATAGAAATTAAAATTTATTTTTTGTTTTAAATAATATATTTATTTAAATGTCAACATATTGTATATCCATATTGGTATGCAGAAAAATAATATGACATGATAAATGAAACGGAAATACTAGACGAATAAATTTTTTTAATATTTAAAAATATTATTATTTTTTTTTCATTAAATATATGTTGTTCAGCAACAAGTAAGTCGCGGGTGTACTTGATACAAATGCCGTTATTTTTATATACAGAATAAATTGGCCTCAACTTTTTTTTTATTTTATATATTTTATTTATATTCACCTTCAATATATATACAAACAAATTATCCATGAATATTTGTAAAAATGTAATTCAATGCCATTTTTAAATTTGAATTTAAACTCAGCAAAATTATTGATTACTTTTTTTTTTTTAATTTTTCTATATATATTTTATTAAAATATTACTTAATCATCATTTGTCTTTTTTATAAATTTTATTATTTATTTATTTATTTATTTATTTAAGTTGTCATAATTTAGAGGCTAATTATAATTTTATTAATACTAATTAAAATTAATTTTTTATATAAATGAAAAGTAAAGAAGATTATAATATTTTTATTTGTTTATTTATATTAATAATTTATTTTTTCTTTTTATTTCAGTTAAATTTTTTTAAATCAACAAATCAATATGTCAGCTCCAATCAATCCATCATTGAAGGATCTTCCAAAGGTCTCAATTGATTTAAAAAGTCAACTTGAAGGATTTAATCCTGATGCCATGAAAAAAGCTGAGACTGCTATTAAAAATGTTTTACCATCAGCTGAAGGTAATTATATTTAATTTTTTTTAATTACATAATTTTAATTAAATGTTGTTTTTGTGTTTAAATTATATTCATTTATATATATATATATATATATTTTGAATGTTTAACAAGTTTGTTTGTATTTAATTTAGCATCTTGAATTATTATTTTTTATTATTTTATTATTTGTTTTATTATTTAAACGTAATTTAGACGTAAGACAAGAACGTCAACATTCAGACTTGATTCATGATGTCGAGAGTTTTAAAACTGGTCAACTTAAGCATGCTGATACAAAAGAAAAAATTATATTACCAAATGCAACAGGTAATATAAAATTACGAAATTTGGCTGATGAATTATTTTATTATTTGAGAATAATTATTATTATAATAACAAAAAATAATTATTAAATATTAAGTAGTGGGTTTATCATTTTGAATATGTAATACTAACAAAATTTAATTGCTTAACATTTTTTTTTTTTTTTTAATATTTGTTTTATGTTGTTGTTAATATATTGTAGTGGAATCATTGAAGGTCATCATCATCATCAGGTGGAAGTTTAAATATTTAAAAAAATTTTAATATTAATTTTAATTTAAATATTAATATTTTGTTTTTTATTTTTTAATTTAGATGTAGCAGCTGAAAAGACACAGCAAACCTTGATTGCTGGAATTGAAGCTTTTGATGCCACCAAGTTGAAGCACACTGAAACTCAGGAAAAAAATCCACTTCCTGATAAAATTGGTATGTTGTTTTTTTTTATTTTTAAATAAATATATATTTTCTATTTTATCTTTTTTTTCATAATATTATCTGGTGATGTCATCACATTTTAATTTTATTTTTCTTGTTATTGATAAAGATTTCTTATCAGTCATAATTTATCACTTGAAAATAATGATTCATACTAGAAATTCATTCGCTTAATAATAAGCTAAAAATAATTATTTTAATTTAACTTATAATATAATTTAAACATTTATTATTATTTTTTTTTTTTTACAGCAATTGAACAAGAAAAAGGAAAACAACAATTCATATCTGGTATTGAAAATTTTGATCCAGCCAAGCTCAAGCATGCTCAAACCATGGAAAAAAATCCTTTGCCAACCAAAGAGAGTAAGTTATCAACATTATAAACTTTACATTTATTTATTTATCAAAATAAATTAATCTAATATTTTATTATTATTATTTTTTTTTTTAATTTTTAACAGCCATTGATGCAGAAAAGATTGCTGCTTAATTTATAACAAAAAGTACTAAAATGAAAAAAAAACAACGAATAAATTACATTGGCATAATGAAAAACATTTAAATAATTATGCCTGACATTTCATTTAAAATAAACAAGTATAATGTATTTGTTTAAAAAAAAAAAAAAAATACATTAAAATTACTCTGCCAATAATAAAAAAAACAGAGAAAATATTTTATAAGTGTTCGATATAACAAAAAAAAAAAACAAAATGATTTAAAATCAAATAAAAGTAAAAAAAAAAAAAAAAATATTCCAGAAGGACAATGTCGGTAAATGATATTTTTCAATTTGTTTATATTAATTACTTAATTATAAATAATAACAATAATAATAAAATACAAAGACTTAAAAAAAAAAAACAAATAAATAAAAAAAGAAGTTGCTTCTACTGCAAATTTAAAATAAAGGCTGTTTTTAAAATCCTGCCTCTTGGCCAGTATTTTCGTCCTATTAATAATTGGTGCAATTGTTGTAATAAACAAAAAAAAAAAAAAAAACCCTGTGTATTTTTCTAATCTTCGCTTGTATAAAATCCGCCAAAGCCAGGGTTTTTTTTTTTATTTTTTTTTAAATTATTACTCATCGATGATAGTCAAAAAAAAAGATAACAATGAATAAGAAAAAAAAAAGTAAAAATATAATTTGTGTGGACGTAGTAGCCAAGTAATCTTCTTTCTCCATAATTATTTTTTCCATTAATAATAATATAATTATTTTTTTTTGATTGTTCTATATAATTTTTATCTATATTTTCTTTTTTTTTTTTTTTTGATAATAAACTGCATATTTTGACATACAATTTTATACTGAATTAATGAAAATAAAAGATAATTAATCAGTTTAAAAAAAAAAAGCAAGCAATGGTTTAAAATAATTTTATATATATAATGGGCTATTGTACTTTTTTTAAATAACAATTTTGTATGCACTGAATATTGTCCTAATAAATTTAAACAATAAATAAATAAATAAAAAAATTTGTATGGAAAAAAAAAATAAAAATAAATTGTCTAAATTAATTAAAATTATTTCCTTAATAATAAAATATACAAAATTTTTAAATAATATTTAATTAATATCTAATATGTTGATTAAATAATAAAATAATTTTAATTGTTGTTTACAATAATTATTAGTTTCAAATATTTCCCGCCAATTTTCTTATTTCCGTTTTTATATTTTTTGTCTCTCTCTCTCTTGTTGGTTTTTTTTTTTTTTTTTTGTCTTTCCATTAAATTGTATTCAACTGTAAACTACCTCGCCTCCAATAAGCAACACACGTGCAACTTTTTTTTTTCTCTCAACGATAAATAAATTCGTCACTAAATAAATCCGTAGTGTATATTAACGAAAAAAAAAAAGAAAAAAAAAAAAACGTAAACACACACACACAACAGTACAAAAATATCTCTCTCTTTTGTTTCTTTTCTCAAAACCACACACCAGTTTGTGTTGTTTTTATTTGTAAATTCGTTCAGTGTTAATCCATCGTTCTTTCTATAACTATCGTCTATTTTTTTTTTTTTTCTCACTAAATATCATCAACCGTTCTACAACGTTGCATTACCGAAAAAAATAAAATAAAAAACAGCAAAAAGACCTACGACAATTTAATCGTCACAGTGAGTAAAAATTAACAATAAATCATTATAAATTTAATCAATAATTAATCACAATAATACTGTTAAAATAAATATCGATAAGTTATCAAGAAACAAATAATAATAAATACAAAAAAAAAAAAAGAAAAAAAAAAAAAATGAAAATCACAGTGAGTGCATAAAACCACGTGTAAAAGTCACGCATTCATAAAATTCCTTTGTTCAAAAAAAAAAAAAAAAAATCACCATTTTAATTTTAACAAAATAATAAATATTATTATTGTTAATTTATTATTTTTATATTATTTTAAATTTTAATTATATTTAAGTTATTAATAATTAATTAATTATTAAATTTTTTATTTAAATATCAAGTTTTTATAATGGATATATCACCGAGAAAATCATCAAGACGAGTTGCTGATCCAATTGATGATTGGTTACGAAGTGAAGGATTTGTAAGAAAACATGCACCAAATGATGCAACTTGCTTATTCAGAGCAGTAAGTGAACAATTGTTTATGACTCAGTATTATCATTACAAGGTCAGGGCTCAATGTGTTGAATTTATGAAAAAAAAACGTGATTTATATGAAAAGGTATATATTATTTATTAAATTTATATATTTAATATATTTTTTAATTATTATTAAATGCTTATTTATATTATTTTTATTGTTTTTGATAGGATGTTAATATATCATATGATGTTTATTTAAATAAAATGGCTAATCATTCTGAATGGCCTGGTCAATGTGAAATACAAGCCATGTCATTGCTTTATAAACGTGAGTTTATCATTTATAATGGAATGGAAATGATTCGTAGTGTTATAACTGATAATGGATTTGATAAATTTTTTTATTTATGTCAATGTTCACCACGTCATTATGAAAGTGTCTATCCAAGAGACAATATTTCATCTTCAGCTTACTGTCAATGTAATTATTGTTTAGTTAATTTTTCCATCATATATTTGTTGATATTTATTAATAATTTAATATAATTGTTTGTTTTTTTTTAAATTTTTATAGCCATTGTATATCATGCATTGTATAAAGGAGTCTTTAAACTTGATGGTGTTGATGAAACTGTTGATAAAATGCTTCATGATAGATCAGTCAATATTAGACATGATAAATTTTTTTTGAAAAGTAATATTGAAGTCAGAGAGTAAGTATATATTTATAATTTAATTATCAATTTGTTTTATAATTATAATTAATTTATATTTTCATTTATTTTTATTTATATTTTCATTTATTTTTATAGTGAACTCAAAGAATTGTTGACAAAAGTTGATGATAAAAAAGATGAAGATGGTAATTTAGTTGAAACAACAAATCAAGATGTCAAGACACCATTTCCATATAGAATTGCAAAAGCATTGGATCCAAATATTTATCGTAATACAGATTATGATATTTGGCAAGAATTTAAACGAGGTAGTTATTAAAATACATATTTATTTAAATTATTGTTTAAAAAATTTATACAAATATTTAATTGTAATTATTTATTTGATTTTTTTAAATTATTTTAGAAGTTCGTTCATCTAGTTATTCACGATGGAATTCAACAGCACTTCAAGTTGGTTGTAAATGTTTTGTTGTAATTGAACCAGAAGATATTATAAAAAATGATATACCTGCAATTAAAAATGATAATGAAAAAGAAGCTGATAATTGTGTTGTTGAAACAACTGAAAATATTGAAAAAGTTGATAAAAAAGTACCAAAAAAAATGATTGGTCATATACAAAGTATGAGTGATAATAAAGGACCAGTTGTTGTTTTTATTGAAGAACTTGGAAATAAGTATACTGTTCCATATTCAGTACTTGAGCCAATACCAAGACCAAAGAAACAACCATTTTCAACGTTTAATGTTGTTTCTCTTCGTAAAAATAATTTTACAAATTCACAGTATCGATGGTTTAATACCAATAACGTTAACAACAACAACAACAACAACAACACTAATCATAATATCAATAATAATAATAATAACAATAATAATAATAATGTTAAAAATTGCAACAAAAAACAAGATAAATGGAATGGTAATTATCGTAAAAATAAAGATGCAAATAAAAGTGGTTATGATAAATTAAATAACAACAACAACAACAACGATAATAATATTAATAATAATAATAAGAACAGTGAAGTTGATCACATTACAAATATTAAAAAAAAAGAAAAAACAGAAAATTCACGTTGGTCAAAAAATCCAAAGTCAAATAATAATAATACATCTAAAAATCCAACATCAATTATGAAAAAATTAACAAGTATTGATAATTTTTCACCAAAAGATACAGCAAATCCAATTAAAACATTTGAAGTACATCCAACAACTGTTGTATTTGATAATCATCATGCATTACCAAGTCCACCGATAATCAGTGATGAAAAAAATGATAATGAAATTGTTACTGATAGTTCATGTGACAATAGTAACAGACTTTATTTAAATGATACAAGTGGAGTAACACCAAGTGTCAATAGTAATATTACTAATAGTAGTAGTAGTAGTACTACTAATAATAATAATAATAATCAAAGTGATATGAATGATAGTTCAAAATCTAATGCTAAATCAGAAAATGATACTTCAAATTCATTACCAGCAGCTCGTTCAACACCATTACCACCACAACAAAGTGAACCACAGCAACAAAAACAACAACAACAACAATTAACTGCACCACAAATAATGCAATCAAACAGTGGATATGTTTGTGTTACACCAGAAGGAAATAACATTTATGCTCAGTATGGTTATTACAGTAGTTTTATACCTGAATCATCACCAGTTATGTCACAACCATCACAAGTACTTGAACATCACTGGAATCGTGTTAATTTTTCACCAGCATTGAGTTATGATTTAAATGGTTCAGATTTACCAATTACTGATTTAATAACATTAAGATATTTTTATAATCTTGGTGTTGAAACATATCGTATGGGATATTGGCAACCAAATCCATCACCAATATATTATAGCTCCAGTAGTGTTATGCCACGTGGTAATATGATCCAAGTAATGCCAGATTATCAACAAGTACAAGTACAACCACAAGCTGCTGCAATTCCACCTCAGCCTTTGATGCAACAACAACAACAACAACAACAACAACAACAACAACCACCACCACAACCACAACCATTATTACAACAGCAACAGCAGCAGCAACAACAACCACCACAACAACATCAACAAGTTTCACAACAACAAACAAATCAACGTCAAGCATTGACACTTCCATTGACATCAACAACAACATCATCATCATCATCATCATTACAATCAAATAACTCACAACGTCAAAATACTCATTCAAATCATCGTCGTCGTGGTGGTGAACAAAATAATCATACTGGAAGAGTGAATAATTATGGTAATCAAAAAAATTTATATACAAAAAAAAATGATACACAAGAAGCACCAGGTTATCATCGTGATGAAACACAAAGTAATACACTTTATGATTATAAAAATAAAAATCATACAAATAATAGTGATAATAATAATAATAATAATAATAATAAGGATTCACATATGAATAACAGAGATCAAAAAAAAAATAGTGGATTAATCAATGGTGGAAATAATAATCGTTATAAAAAAAATAATGATGCAAGAAATCGTAATTATGAACGTTCTGTTCAATATCCAAATGATTATCAAAATAAACAAATAAATAATTATCATGGTAATAGTAATTATAATAACAGAAATACTGTTGATAGTGGTAATGGACAATCATTTAATCGTGGTAAATTATTAACAGATACAAATGCTCAATCATCACAATCACAATCTGTTAATACTAATACTCAATCATCAAGTACAGCAACAGTATCAGTATCAGTATCATCTTCATCATCATCATTGCCAATTGTTGGTGGACAATCAGTTACAAATACTCAATATTATCAAAATTATCCACCACCACCAATTTATTCAAATGTACAATATGTGGCTAATGAAGGAAGTACATATTATCCACCACCAAATGGCAATTATTATCAAGTACCAGCAGTTGTAACATCACATCAAGATATGCAAGAAGGTAATAGTCAACAACAAGCATCATTATTAGGACAACAACCAATACCAGGTTCTTATATTTGTGCTGGTCCAGATACAATAAATTATCCTCCTCCAATGTCACCAATGTATCCATATGTATATCCACAACCACCAATTTATCAAAATACATCACCAAATCAAGTACATGATCAAAACTGGTATCCAGTACCTGATAATCAACAACCACCACAATTTGTACCATCATCATTTGCTCAACTTTCAATAACACGTCCACCACCACCACAACAACAACCACCACCACCACAAACAACAACTCCAACAATCAACAGAACACCAATTTCAAATTAAAAAAATAAATAAATAAACCGAAAGTGTATTTATCAACAAATTGTTGTTTATTTTTTAAAATATGTTATATACGGTTATTTATATTTATTTATTTTTTTTTTTTGAGGCTGGCCTCTAGGTTTATTATTTAATTTAATAATGACCTTTGTTTATTAAAAATATGTTGATTTTTTTTCTTTTCTTTTTTTTCTTAAAAATTTATTAAAATACATTTTTTTTTTCTACTTATTTCTGTATTATTATCAACATTTAATAAGATTATTTTTTTTTTTTCTCATTAATATTTAAATTAGAAAGTGTATTTTTTTTTTCATATTTTGTTAGAATTTTTTTTTTACTAAAAAATATATACGACTTTCATATTAAAAAAAAAAAAACAAATGCTTTTTTGTATTTTATTTATTATATGTATTAATTTATTGTCTTATGATTTCCACCTAATTGTCGGTGATGATAATGTTTTTTCAGCAAAAAAATAAGACTCTGAATTAGGGACTAGTTTGTCTTTGTATTCTAGCAAAGATACACGATCACCTTGTGTTGCCAGTATCTATTTAAAATAAATAAAAATTAACGTAAGCTTAATTTTAAATAATATCAATTAATTACCTCGATGATTGTTTTTGAACAGCATAAAACTCTGGCTAGTTGTAGACGTCTTTCAATATTATCAACATACTTTAAAAATTTATCAAGAACAGCTGTTGGTGCTTTTCCTTTATGTAAAATCTTCAAGACATCTTCAATTGGCAAGTTTGTTTGTAGTTTTTGACTACCAAGCCAACCCTTACAAAACAAAAAATTTAATTTTAATAATTATTGTTATATTATTAATGTTTTTGTTTGTTTAAAAAAAATATATAAGCAAACCTTTGAAAGAAGGAGAACATCAATGTCACCCCAAGTTTGAGCTGATATTCTAGATTGTAGTGCAATTTTTTGATACTGTCTTGGTGTTATCTCATGCTGGTGTAATAAATACAATGGTGAAACTATTGAATCATCAGATGAACTCCAGTGATCTTTGCATAAATAACGTAAACAATCCAATACTGATGAGTCATATTCAAAATCTCCATTAAATTTTTTATTTTTAACAGCTGCTTTCCATTCCAATAATTTAATATAATTATGAACATATTGTATCTCTCTACAGTTTTGTAAACTCATGAATTGTGTTTTAAAACATTTTGATAATTTTTGAAGTAGTCTAACTTCATCTTTTGTATTTTTAATAATTATATCAAAATTTATCATCTAAAAAATAGCAACATTATTAGAAATTTAGCTTGCTGGTTTTAATTGCTTCAAGAAAAAATTTAATTGATTACTCAAAATACTTACTGCAGCATCAAGTGATCTTCCTTGCATTCTAGATAAAAAAATGTTTTATATTAATTTTTGTAGATACTTTGATTGATTGTTAATTAATACTTACACTAGTAAATCAGTTACATCATTTGTTAATAATCTTGTTGCAAGATAATGTGTGTAAACATCAACAGCACCTGGTTTATCCATTAATAATCTTTGTACTAATGCTGGTTTTAATGTTTTAGTTATAAAAATAATAACAATTAATATGGCATTTCCATTACCACTTGCAATTGCTGCATCAAGTAATGCTGTTTTATTAGCAAGTGATTTATAGTATTCTAAAGTAAATGGTTGACCAAGTAATATTCTTCTAAGAGTTATAACTGGATCTGTTGTTGGTTTTTCTTCAGTTAAATAAATTTTATCAGCATTTAAAACTGTAATTATAATATTTAAAAATTAACAATTAGGTTTAAAAAAATACCAAAAGAATAATTGCATGTTTTTTTTTTTTTATTTTGAGTATTGTCAATACAAACTTGCAATTAATGTTGGTTCATTAATTATTGATAATAATGGTTTAATATTTGATGATCCAATGTCATGTTTTAAATACGTATTGGATACTTCAATATTTGATATTCCTGCTAGTAATTGAGCTGTTCCACTTTTTGATATTCCAAATACATTTTCGGTCTGTTAAATTAAAAAATAAATAAATAAATATTGATAAATAATAACATGATTAGGTATACCTATATTTAATATAAACCTCGTTATTTTGATCAAAGCTGAAAGCATGTTTTTCACTACTGTTCCAGTAGTCTTCATCATCTTTTTGAATATCATTTTTTGACATTTTAAAAATAAAAATTTAATTATTATTTATATTTTTTTAATACCAGAACGATATATAAACATCTTGGTTGTCAAATATTCTATATATTTGTAAACATTGCATTTTTGTAAATATTAAAATATCGATAATACAGTAATTTACATTCACAATAAATAAAACAGTTTAGCCAACTTGAAAAACTTGAAACACTTAGAAACCTAGTGATTTTCATAATTAAAAAAAAAAAAAATTCACAAAATGACGAATTCAATATGGCGGAATAAATAAATTTAAAAAATTTATCTGATAGTTGTTGGATAATAAATAATTAAATTGATTAATAATTACCACTACTAACACTTAATAAATTATTTTAAAATTAAATAATATTATTTACATTGTGCTAGTATTTATTATACTTATTAATTTATCTTGTTGATAATACTTTTTTTGTCAAAATAAAATTTAAATTTAAAGTAGTGATCATGGAGGTGTATAAGGAGTGTAAACTGTGGCTTTTTGCTGAAGCCGACATTTCGGAGCAGATGGTGGCGCTAGCGTCAGCCCTGCACGAAAGCATGCACGTGTATCATTTTGTTTACTTTGGTTTACTTTTTGTTTACATTCTGTAGTACAAGTGTGTTAACGTCGATTTTTTTTTATTTATTAACAAATATACAATAAATAAACTAAATTTTATTAATTGATTTATAATTTAAAATATAGAACTTCTCAGTGCTTACGTGTGGAGTCTGTATTATTTTTGTATCTAATTTGAGAATACATAGTTAATATTTTAAAGTTAAGTACAAGGTTAGAATTGTCAATTTGTTTTTATTAATAAAAAAATTTATTAATAATTGATAGATTGATAAATTTTTTGAAACATTGTGTATTAAAGTACTGAAAATATTTTTTACTATATTGGATAATAACATCTTTAATTAACATTAAATATCATTGTACAGTAAGTTTATATAATGACATTTTCAAGCTTGATAAAATTGTTTATTAAACATATACTAATCAATTTTTTATTTTTCACTTTTTAATTAAAAAAAGGAACTAACTGTAAAATCATAATTTATTGTATTTTATTTAGAAAATAAAATTAATTTTATTTTGAAACCTATGTATATTTTATTAAGTTATTTATTTAATTACTAAAAGGAGATATATAATTAAAATATGTTAAAATTAATTTTTTTTCTATTTAGAAAATAATTTAAGAAAAACGTTCATGACTCCCTTAGAAAATAATAAAAAAATAGTTAATAAATTATGTTGACAACAATTTGGCTGTCAATATAACTTCCAGTTTTATCAAAGAATCGAAAAAAAAATTAGAATTTACATGACATATTTAATTAACGAACTTATATTATTAATTAAAATTTCACCTGTGTTATACAAATAGTAAATAAGAATACAGATTAAAGTGAATAAGAACATTATGTTTCTTTTCTCTGTCTACGTGCACGGCCGACGCCAGCACTGCAGTTGGCAGTTTTTGGAATTGATCTGCTCCGAAATGGCAGCCTCAGCAGCTGCCTATGCTTTTACACAGTAAAAATTCAGAGTTTACACTCCTTATACACCTCCATGGTAGTGATTCACACACCAAATAAAACATTTTAGCCAACTTGAAAAACTCAAAACACTAAAAAACCTAGTGATTTTTATAATTGAAAAAAATCACAAAATGACGAATCCAATATGACGAAATAAATAATAACAATAATATTGGTAAACACAGAAAAAAAAGATAGATAATAAATTAAAAATAAATAAATAAAAAAGAAGTTATCTCGTGTTATCACTTGTGTAAATTAGTTGTGTCAATATATTGATGTAACTTGATTTATTTGATTAAATTAAATTAATAAAAATTGTTAAATTATGGATTTTTTTGACGATGATGATTTTTTTTATGAGGAACCATCTGTTGAACAACCATCAGTATCTCATAATCCAATTGAAGAAAATTTAATGAATCAGTTAAATAATGTCCAGGAGCAAATAAGAATTGCAAAAAATGACACAATACAAACACAAGAATTAACTGATAAAATATTAGATGAATTATTTCATAAGTGTTTATATTTAGAAGATGAAAGTTCTGATTCTGAAACAGAAGTAGGCTATTAAAATTTTTTATTATATTTATTCATTTTTTTTTTTTTATTAACAATAATTAATACTATTGATTTGTCATTGTGTTTTTTTATAGCTGTATGATGAGACTGGTGCACCAGTTGCTAAAAAAAAATGCAAAAGAAATAATCAAGAACCACTGTTGATAATTGATGAAATTTGGCACAGAATTATTGACCACAAATGGATCATTGGTATTAATTTAATCAACAATTCAAAGCAGTAAGTAAATTATTTTATTAATAAATTATATGATAATTATAGAATTGACTGTTTTATATTTTTACATTCTATTGAAGTTGTATGTTGTTTGCCAATTCCAAAATATTCATTAGCTGAATAATTAAATAATTCAAAATCATATCTACATAAAAATAATATTATTTATTAAAATAAATATATAATTTATTTATTAAAATATATAATATTCTTACTTAAACATTTCATAAAGATCAGCAATTTGATCATTAGTTAATTGTTTGAAATAATTTATCACAACATTTTTTGTTTGTGGACCTTTTTTTGGATTTCTCCATTCTGGTTTAATAATGTGATCCAGATGAACACGTTTTATTAAATAATTTTGATCCTCCTGTTTAAATTGGTGATAAAATTTTCAAATTTAAATTAACATTATTTATAATTTAAATAATTTATTACCTGAAGAGTTTCAATCTTGGCAATAATATCAAATCTAACTTGACATGGTGTACAAAATTGCAAAACAGGTGTCCAATGTTCGTCTAATTTTTTACCAATTTTCCATTCATGCAATAACCATCTGATAAATTCTTCAAATGATGGATAATTGTTTAATGGTGTTGTTTTTATTTTATTCTTATAAATTAAATAGTATATTTATTATTATTTATTTTTAACAATTATTATTGATAAAATAATAAATACTTACTTCATCTCGACATTGTTTAACAATGAGGAAACTAACATTACTATGAAAATTAAATCCATTATTTTTTTCTAATTTATCTCTGTATGCACTTAATAAACGTTCAAATGGATGTCTTACAATAATAAAACTCAAAGAATTATTAAGATAATTAGCTAACTCTTCAACAGTTGGTCTTGGATATCTATCTCGTGCAATTGTAATCAAATCTCCTTCTTTATTTCTTAAAAATTCTGCACTATATCTAAAAAAATTTAATGAACATTTTAGTAACTTTATTTGATAATTAGCCTACAAAATAAATTACCCAGCAAGTATATTAAAATTATAAATCCAAGATGTTGAAGCTGCTTTAAAAACATTACACCAAATGAGATTATATTCACGATTAACAAAAAATTCCCATGCATTTGGTTTATTTATTTGATCATTCCAAGAATAATTAAGTCCAGCTTCAACACATTTTTTATTTAAATATTTTTTTCTTTCAACAAAACGTTCTTCAATTTTAACAAGTGAATTTAATTCATATATTTTTTCTTTTATTTCTTTTAATTGATAGCTCTAAAAAAAAATCATTTATAAAACATTAAATACAAACTAAATCTTGATGATAAAATTATACAATTAACTTACATTATTAATTCCTGAAAAATTAAAGTAAATAATTATTAATAAAATAATAAAAACAATTATTATTGTTTTTCTTTTTCCAAAAATACAGCAATGACCATGTTTTCTAGCTTTTATGTCTAAATAAAAATATCCTCTTGGAATCATATCTTTACTCCAATAAATATAATAAAAATCAATATTATTTTATATTTTTTAAAACAAAAGAAGCAACAATATCGTTTTTTAATACAATGTTTAAAAAAAAAAAAAAAAATTGAATAATTATAGTAAACGATTATTAGAAATTCATCAAGGTCGGTATTATCATTTTGTCATTGAAATAATATCAAATATTTTATCAACAACAATTGTAATTATTATTTCAAAGTAGAATATAAATTATTATTATATATTTTTTCTAGTTAAAAACATATATATTTTCAAAATGATTATCATTAGATTTACATATTTACAACTGAATAACAATTTTTATTTTTATTTTTATTTTTATTATTAATATAATAATTAAGCTCTATTTCGATGTTTAATAAATATTTTGATGCCTAAGGTTAATCTTTATTTCATTTATAATTTGTTTATTAATTTTTGGTCGATCGCATAATTTATAATCAGTATTTAATATTTTTATTTATATACTCTAAATATTGAGCTTATTTTTTTTTTTATTTAATTAATTATTAATTTATTTTTATCATTGTTGTTTGTGATAATTAAGCAATCAGTAAAAAATTATTTCAAGTTGTTTGATCACTTCTTAGGCACTATTATATTATTATTATTGTTTTATATTTTATTCCAAGTATTGTTTAAAAAATAATAATCAATTTTTAAATATAAATTAAAAAAATAATAAGTATCACAAATTAAAATACTTGTTGATTATATTGGACAAAAAAAAATGTAAATAATTTTTATATTTATATTGTGCATAATTAGCGAGATATTAATTATTAAAATTATTTTATTTCTCTTTTTTTTTTATTGTTGTTCTACTTAAAAATTAATTATGATGATGTCATTCATTCATTTTGGAATAATATATTTTTTTTTTTCTCTTCTAAAAACTCACAGCATATAAAAAAAATCATCCAAAAAAAAATGTTAAGATGATTATTTTTTTTTATTTAATTATTATATTAAATTATATCTTTGGAAAACTTAAATAGAATTAATTCTATTGTTCGTTGTGTTTATTAAGTTTCTTGTTAATTGGTTTCTTTTTTTTTTTTATTTAAATTTATTTTATATAAAATAAATAATAATTATAGTGATGTTATTTTTCCATTTTTACATTCTATTGGAGCTGCTTGTTGTCTTCCAATTTCTAAATATTCATTTGGTGAATATTCAAATAATTCAAAATCATATCTAAATAAAAAAATAAATTTTTTTTTTATTATAAAAAAAATATAAATTAATTATTTTATATTTGAATAATAAATAATATTCTTACTTAAACATATCATAAAGATCAGCAATTTGACCTTTAGTTAATTGTTGAAAATAATTTTTCATAACATCTCTTGTTTGTGGACCTCTTGTTGGATTTTTCCATTCTGGTTTAATAATGTGTTCAAGATGAACATGTTTTATTAAATAATTTTGATCCTCCTATTTGAATTAAAAATTTATTTAATATTTTTATAAAATTTTTAACTTAATTTAATTATTTTAAATTACCTGGAGAGTTTCAAACTTTGCAATAATATCAAATCTAACTTGACATGGTGTACAAAATTGTAAAACAGGTGTCCAATGCATATCCAATTCATTACCAGCTCTCCATTCACACAATAACCATCTAACAAATTCTTCAAATGTTGGATATCTTGGTGAATGTTTTATTCTATTTTTACGATCCTTAAAAATTAAAAAAAAAATAAACAAACAAATATAAATATATTATCATTAACTGATGATTAAAATTAAAATTATAAACTTACTTTAATTCTATATTGATTAACAATTCGTACACCAAGTTTACTATGAAATGTATTTGGTAAACTTTGTTCAAGTTTATCTCTGTAGGCACTCAATAAACGTTCAAATGGATGTCTAACAATTAAAAAACTCACAGAATCATTAAGATAATGAGCTAACTCTTCAGCAGTTGGTCTTGGATATCTTTGTCGTGCAAGTGATACTGGTACTGCTTTTGATGATTTTAAAAACTGTGTACTATATCTAAAAAAAAAAAAATAACAAAAGAAACAAACACAACATTATTAGCTTGATTAAAATATCAATGAAAAATAATTTAAATTATATAAAAATTTACCCAGCAAGTCTATTAAAATTATATATCCATGATGTTGAAGCAGCTTTAAATACATTACACCAAATAAGATGATAATCACGATTAACAAAAAATTCCCATGCATTTGGTTTATGAATTGAATCATTTCCAGGACGATCAAGTTCAGCTTCAGCACATTTTTCAGTTAAATATTTTCTTCTCTCAGCAAGACGTTCTTCAGTTTCAGCAACTGAATTTAATTCATATAATTTTTCTTCTATTGATTGTGAACTATATTTCTAAAACATTTAAAAAAAATTAAAAATTAAATTAAATAATTAATCAACATAAACATAAACATCTTTGAAAATGAAATATCACAAAATAAAAAAGATAAATTAGAAAAAAAAATTCAACAAGTACAATTGGATTAATATTTCTAATAAAATTTATTTTTATCATCACATTGACACTTAAAAACAAGGTCTTTTCAATTTTATAAATTTTAATAACTCAACTAAACAAGCCTGTATTAAAAATAAAAAATAATATGCAATTCAAGATGACATTTAAATGTCTCTATATATTTATTACTATTATTATTATTATTATTATTTTTTTATTCTACGTAATATCATGTTCATTATTATGTATTAATGACGCAACAAAAAATGACCCACATGACCCAGGACATGTGCATTAAATTCGTCATGCGTGGGTGAGACAAAATTAGAATAAAATGAACCAATTATTTTCACAAAATAATTCAACATAATACTTTGAAATATCCGGCAATATTTTCATTAAAATATATATATATAAAAAATATAAAAATCTACAACGTAATGTATGAATTATTAATATTTATGTAACAACATAATTTTTATTTATTATTTATGCATAATCATCACCATCTAACACGATAACAGTTCAACCATTCCATAAGCATGTTGAGTATGAATTATCAAAATCATTATTCCAGAACGTTGTAAAAAAAAAATAAAAAAAAATATTTATTAAAAAAAACACGATAATAGATGAAAGGAAAAACTGTCTTTTGAATAGATAAACGAAAAAAAAAAGGAGAAAAAAAAACTGAAAAAATGTGAAAGAAAAAGGACAATAGAAAAAATAGCATCAAAGATTTTTTACTTGAAAAAAATTCTTTTGGTTGAAAAATTAAATGGGAAATGAAAAAAAATAATAAAAAAGCAAGTGGCTACTTGAATCATACACGAAGTACTCTCTCACCTATCACCCAATTGAAATCACAAGTGTTAAAAATTGAAAAAATGCTTGAGCTTTAAAAGAAAAAAAAAATAATATCGATTAAATGTAATAGCTTTTTTAAACTTTAATTAACTTGAATTTGTTCTTTATTGTTTTATTTGTTTTTCTTTTTTAATTTATATTTATATTGTTAACAATAAATTATTATTATTTTTCAATAAATTTGTTTAGTTTCAAAAAAAAGTTGAACATCTCTTCAGTCATTATATTTTCTTAATACAAATTATAATTTTTTCGACAAAAAAAATATTCGAATACCTCTTTGGTCTTTATATTTGCCTGTTAAAAATTCAGAAGTTTTTCAAAAAAAAAAAAAAAAATTCGAATACCTCCTCGGTCATTATATTTGCCTGTTTAAATTTAAAAATTTTTTCGAAGAAAAAAAAAAATTCGAATACCTCTTCGGTCATGATATTTTCTTGATACAAATTATAAATTAAAAAAAAAAAAAATTCAAAGACCTCTGCGGTCATTATATTTGCCTGATACAAACTAAACATTTTTCGGGAAAAAAAAATTCGAACACCTCTTCAGTTATTATATTTGCCTAATAAAAATTTCAAATTAAAAAAAAAAAATTCGAATACCTCTTCCGTCATTATAATTGCCTAATAAAAATTTAAAATTTTTTCGAAAAAAAAAATCAAATTATATCAGGAGCATAGAATTAGGGGAGAGGTATTCCTAGATTTTTTCGAAAAATTTCAAAATGTGTTGCTATTGATATCTCGAAATATATCCATCCTAGAAAAAAAGAATAAAGCGCGTTCGATAGCTCTTTTTGAGCTCTAAAAGTTCGATATGACGCAAAATTTTTTCGATATATTTTTCGATAAGTTACTATCGATATATCGAAAAATATCGATCCTAAAAAAATGTCGTGAATCGATTTGAAATCGTCTTTTCGAGCTCTAAAAGTTCGATATAACTCGAAATTTTTTCGATATATTTTTCGATAAGTTACTATCGATATATCGAAAAATATCGATCCTAGAAAAAAAGTATAAAGCGCGTTCGATAGCTCTTTTTGAGCTCTAAAAGTTCGATATAACTCGAAATTTTTTCGATATATTTTTCGATAAGTTACTATCGATATATCGAAAAATATCGATCCTAGAAAAAAAGTATAAAGCGCGTTCGATAGCTCTTTTTGAGCTCTAAAAGTTCGATATAACTCGAAATTTTTTCGATATATTTTTCGATAAGTTACTATCGATATATCGAAAAATATCGATCCTAGAAAAAAAGTATAAAGCGCGTTCGATAGCTCTTTTTGAGCTCTAAAAGTTCGATATAACTCGAAATTTTTTCGATATATTTTTTGATATGTTACTATCGATATATCGAAAAATATCGATCCTAGAAAAAATGTATAAATCGATTTTAAATCGTCTTTTCGAGCTCTAAAAATTCGATATATCTCGAAATTTTTTCGATACATATTTCGATAAGTTACTATCGATATATCGAAAAATATCAATCCTAAAAAAATGTCGTGAATCGATTTGAAATCGTCTTTTCGAGCTCTAAAAGTTCGATATAACTCGAAATTTTTTCGATAAATTTTTCGATAAGTTACTATCGATATATCAAAAAATATCGATCCTAAAAAAATGTCGTGAATCGATTTGAAATCGTCTTTTCAAGCCCTAAAAAATCGATATAACTCGAAATTTTTTCGATACATTTTTTGATATGTTACTATCGATATATCGCAAAATATCGTTGTTAGAAAAAAAATGAAATATGCACTGAATACCCCTTTTCGAGTCCTTAAACCCTGATATCACTTGAATTTTTTACGAAAAAAATTTCGATGAATTTCCTTAATTTCAAAAATAAATTCGGAATCTAAAAAAAAAAAAATCCATATACCTCTTTGATCATTATATTTGCCTAATAAAAATTCAAAATTTTTTCGAAAAAAAAAATTTATTAAATACCTCTTTGGTCATTATATTTGCCTAATAAAAAGTCAAAATTTTTTCAAAAAAAAAAATCCGAATACCTCTTCGATTATTATATTCGCCTAATACAAATTCGAAATTTTTTCGAAAAAAAAAATTTATTAAATACCTCTTTGGTCATTATATTTGCCTAATAAAAAGTCAAAATTTTTTCAAAAAAAAAAATCCGAATACCTCTTCGATTATTATATTCGCCTAATACAAATTCGAAATTTTTTCGAAAAAAAAAATTTATTAAATACCTCTTTGGTCATTATATTTGCCTAATAAAAAGTCAAAATTTTTTCAAAAAAAATTTTAATCGTATCAGGAGCAGAGAATTAGCAAAGAAGTATTCCTAGTTTTTTTCGAAAAATTTCAAAATTTGTTGCTATTGATATCTCGAATAATATCGATCCTAGAAAAAATGTATAAATCGATTTGAAATCGTCTTTTCAAGCTCTAAAAAATCGATATATCTCGAATTTTTTTCGATATATTTTTCGATAAATTACTATCGATATATCGAAAAATATCGATCCTAAAAAAATGTCGTGAATCGATTTGAAATCGCCTTTTTGAGCTCTAAAAGTCCGATATATCTCGCATTTTTTTCGATATATTTTTCGATAAATTACTATCGATATATCGAAAAATATCGATCCTAAAAAAATGTCGTAAATCGATTTGAAATCGTCTTTTCAAGCCCTAAAAAATCGATATATCTCGAATTTTTTTCGATATATTTTTCGATATGTTACTATCGATATATCGAAAAATATCGATCCTAAAAAAATGTCGTAAATCGATTTGAAATCGTCTTTTCAAGCCCTAAAAAATCGATATATCTCGAATTTTTTTCGATATATTTTTCGATATGTTACTATCGATATATCGAAAAATATCGATCCTAAAAAAATGTCGTAAATCGATTTGAAATCGTCTTTTCGAGCTCTAAAACATCGATATATCTCGAATTTTTTTCGATATATTTTTCGATATGTTACTATCGATATATCGAAAAATATCGATCCTAAAAAAATGTCGTAAATCGATTTGAAATCGTCTTTTCGAGCTCTAAAACATCGATATATCTCGAATTTTTTTCGATATATTTTTCGATATGTTACTATCGATATATCGAAAAATATCGATCCTAAAAAAATGTCGTAAATCGATTTGAAATCGTCTTTTCGAGCTCTAAAACATCGATATATCTCGAATTTTTTTCGATATATTTTTCGATATGTTACTATCGATATATCGAAAAATATCGATCCTAAAAAAATGTCGTAAATCGATTTGAAATCGTCTTTTCGAGCTCTAAAATCGATATATCTCGAATTTTTTTCGATATATTTTTCGATATGTTACTATCGATATATCGAAAAATATCGATCCTAAAAAAATGTCGTAAATCGATTTGAAATCGTCTTTTCGAGCTCTAAAACATCGATATATCTCGAATTTTTTTCGATATATTTTTCGATATGTTACTATCGATATATCGAAAAATATCGATCCTAAAAAAATGTCGTAAATCGATTTGAAATCGTCTTTTCGAGCTCTAAAACATCGATATATCTCGAATTTTTTTCGATATATTTTTCGATATGTTACTATCGATATATCGAAAAATATCGATCCTAAAAAAATGTCGTAAATCGATTTGAAATCGTCTTTTCAAGCCCTAAAAAATCGATATATCTCGAATTTTTTTCGATATATTTTTCGATATGTTACTATCGATATATCGAAAAATATCGATCCTAAAAAAATGTCGTGAATCGATTTGAAATCGTCTTTTCAAGCCCTAAAAAATCGATATAACTCGAAATTTTTTCGATACATTTTTTGATATGTTACTATCGATATATCGCAAAATATCGTTGTTAGAAAAAAAATGAAATATGCACTGAATACCCCTTTTCGAGTCCTTAAACCCTGATATCACTTGAATTTTTTACGAAAAAAATTTCGATGAATTTCCTTAATTTCAAAAATAAATTCGGAATCTAAAAAAAAAAAAATCCATATACCTCTTTGATCATTATATTTGCCTAATAAAAATTTAAAATTTTTTCGAAAAAAAAAATTTATTAAATACCTCTTTGGTCATTATATTTGCCTAATACAAATACAAAATTTTTTTCGAAAAAAAAAAAAAATGATATACCTCTTCGATTATTATATTCGCCTAATACAAATTCAAAATTTTTTTCGGAAAAAAAAAAAATTTCTTGAATACCTCTTCCGCTATTATATTTGCCTAATACAAATTTAAAATTTTTTCGAAAAAAAAAATTTCGAATACCTCTTCAGTCGTTATATTTGCCTAATACAAATACAAAATTTTTTTCGAAAAAAAAAAAAAATGATATACCTCTTCGGTCATTATATTTGCCTAATACAAATTGAAAATTTTTTGGAAAAAAAAAAAATTGAATACCTTCTTCGGTCATTATACTCGCCTAATACAAGTTCAAAATTTTCTTTTGAAAATAAAAAATTCAAATTGTATCAGAGACATAGAATAAGCGAAGAGGTATTCTTAATTTTTGTAAAATTTTCGATTTTTATCAGGAACATAGAGTGAGCAAAGAGGTATTCTAAAACTTTTTGGAAAATTTTTCGATTTCTATTAGGAATATAAAATGAGCAAAGAGGTCATTAGTAATAATAATTAATATTATAGAAATTTATTGAAATTAAAAATTAAAGCATAAATATTTATAAAAAACAAGGACATTTTAATCTGATAAACATATACGTTAATTAAAAATTTGTTACAGATAATTTTATCTGACAACTGTCATCACGTTATCATTACTCACTATAAATATTATATTTATAAATTCATTTTTTCATTTATTAGTCATTTATTTTTATTTTTAAATTAACTTTAATTTGCTTACTCATAAAAATTACAAATAAATAACTCAAACAAAATTTACTTCTAATTTATCTTTGATATTTTTTTGTTTTATTTATTTTTATTAATTTTCGTTTGCTTTTTGCTTCAGAGAATACCTTTGTTATCTCAATTTAATATTACCAATAGAATAAATTATTTATTTATTTGTTTTTTTGAATAAAAATTGTTGAATTTGAATGCACAAGTGGCGCCTTTCGTCTATTGATTTTTTAGTCTAAGCCACAATGTGGGCCACATATACACTTGTGGTTTAAATACCATTTATTCTATAAACTTTTAAAATCCATTTGCACTTTGTTGTTTACTTATTCTATCAAGTAATAGATAATTTATCAATTAACAATTTTTAAATTCCACAAAAAAAAAACTTTTAAGCTCTTGGTAAATTAAATAAAAAATAAATTATAAACTTTTTGTTTTTTAAAATGAATTTCTAATTAAATCAATTAAATTTATCAACAATTAACTTAATTGTTAATTCATTATCATTTTCCAAATCAATTATTCATACAACAATATTTTTTTTAAGTTATTTTTAAATTATTTTATCAAAAATATAATATTAAAGTTGTAGAAAAAATATGCACTATGATTTATTTAAAAAAAAGAAAAACATCATAATACCACATTGACCTTGAAAATAATATAATGATATTAATTTTAATTCAAACAATGCATCATTATAAATTCATTTTTTTTTTCCTCAGGGTTTCATCAAAGTGCAAAGATTTTTATTATTGCACTTTGATAATTTTTTCGATTACATTTAAAATTAAATAATGAAAATTATATTGTTAACACACTCCCTGATTTTTTATCATCATAGATCATAGATTATTTAATTTTATATTTAGGATGCACATTAATCAATGTCACTGAGGTGTGTTTACATAACATCATATAAATTTTCAATATGACACTATCAACTTGATAATATTGATTGTCAAAATTTTTATATTTTTATACAAATAAAAAAAAAGTTATTAAAATTTTTTATTATATCATTTTTTTATAAATTTAATTATCAATATTTTTTATATATATATATTTTTATTGTCTAAAACATAAGCCTTGTCTTGTTGCTTTTGGTTTGAGTAAGACAAATGTTTTTTTTCTCTAAACGAAGGTCGATTTTCATAGGATTTAACAAGGATCGATTGACCTAGTTTTAATATATTTTGCAGTTAAATTTATTTTGTTGAATTTATTTTCTTTTTTTGGAATAAAAAAAAAGATACCTTCGTGTCTTTTGATGTTATTAGGGGTGGGTGCACCAGGTGCACAATGAAAACGAATAAAAATAAAAATAATAATTGAAAAAATATATTAAAAAAATTTAAGTTGGTACATGTTGACACTGAGTTTATGTTATATAATCAGGGTTACTTTTTGCATGACATTAAATTGATTTTTAAAATAAAAAATTATTTTAATTTTCTCATTTTCTTTAAATTTCAATTATTATTTTATTATATTATTTTTAATTTTTTTTTTAATGATAAAAATTTTTATTTTTATTTCAAATGAACTATTTTAATTAAAAAAAATTGTTTACTATTGAGTTTCCATCAATGTTTTTTGGTATGAAAAAAAAATTTAGGTACTTATATTATTTCAATGCAAATAAAACAGGTGTTTTTGACAATGGAATATTGAAAAAAAATTTTAATTTTAATTTTGAAATTATATTTAAAAAATAAAATAAAATGACATGATTAATTTTCTGGTCCAGCTTCCGCATTGCGTCTGGAAATTTGCCAAGATAAAATTGTTTATTTATTTTTTTTATTTTATTTTTATATTTATTATTATTATTTTGTGTTTGTTAGTTTAACTTGGACATTACTATCTCTGTAAGGTAGAAGAGTGTATATGTTATGGCCTGAGGTGAAGAAAGTCTTTCTACTTGGTTTTTTTTTTTTTCCCTTGAGTTGTCACAGTTTATACTCTGGGGCTCTTAAACTTTTGCAAAACCCTTTGGTATACTCTTACAAGCAATGAGTTTTTCTTTTTATTCACAATTTTTTATATTTTTATATATATTTTATTTTATCTCTTGTCAACTTACATAATTCATAACTGCAAAAAAATCAAGCTATACTTTTCTTAGTTTTTTACTTCCAAGTAGGAGACATCTTAACTTCCTCAGAATTCAAGTCATTTAATATTAATTATATTCCATTATACTATGTTCATTTTAAAATATAAAAAATAAAAAAATTTCTAAAATAAATTTATATATATACAGTATGTAATTTAATTGAAATTAAATTCAATTTTTATTTTAAAAAGAAAATTTCTAATTTGTTCTTGAAAAAAAGAAAGAAATCATTTTTTTTTTTTTTTCATCATTAAAAGAATTTGTGACACATGTGCCTTGATTTTTTTTTTTTGGCACACACAGTAATATCTATTTTAGTTTTTAATAAAAAAAAAAAAAATACACTGTAGAAAATTCGACAATAAAAAAAAAAAATAATTGAATTTAATTTTGCTGGAGTTGAAATATATGATAATGTCAGGGATGTGAGGGAAAGAAATATTATTTTTTTTTGTTGACAAAAATAAAAGGGTTGTTAATGCAAAAGGGTTGAAATTTATATCACATTTGTGTTGTTGATATTTGATGGTTTTTAAAGTGATTAATTTAAGTACTGAAAAGTGTTGTCATTAAGCTGACAAGTAATTTGTATCAATTTTCATCAGACTTGGAAATTTGATAGCCCCAGATGACAATAACGAATTTCATTAAATATTAAATTTTTTTTAAAATCTCATTTAAAATATAACAATTAATTTAAATAATCAATTTTATATTTAAAAGAAAACATATATATATTTTTTAAATAAATTGAATAATCAAAATAAAAAAAAAAATAGATATCAAGTTACATGAAACTTTTTATATTTTTTTTTCAAAGTAAAATATAAAAAAGAGAATAAAAATAATAACGATATTGTTTTATGATCAGTTTACGATATATTTAAACAAAGCTCAAGTTTTTGATATTCTATATTATAAAATAAATATATTGCCAAGTATATATGATTTGTGATCGTGAAAATCACTGAATTTTATACCACAAATTTATATTAAACTTGTCTCTTTCTATAATCAATATACATATAAATTTATGTTTATAAAATTTATCAATGTAAGTGAATATATACCTTACAATATCACCTACATTTTCAAATGCAATAAACATAATAAATACATAAAAAAAATAATATATTTATATAAAACACAAGAAATAAAAAATTGAAAAAAAAAAATGCCAACTATGTCATTTCCTAGGTGTGGTACAATCATTAATTAAATATATAAAAATCTGGATTTAAAAATTATAAAATTAAATTAAAAAATTAGTTCAAGGATAATTTTATTCATTGCTATATTTTTTTTTTATATTTTCGTGGGAATAAAAACAATTAATAAATTTTTTATAATTTGTTAAAATTACACCTGCTTGTGTTACTAAAAAATTTGTATAAATTATTATTAATTATGAGCTATAAAAAAAAGCTCATTTAAAAGCTTTTTTTTTATTTTAAATATAAATTGAATTTTCTTTTTTTTTTTGTAAGAAAGTAAAAAGTAATTGTAATAATTTATTTTTTATACTTGAAAAAATAAATACCCAAGTAGTTATAAACTTGACATTGCAATATATTTTTTTTTTTTTCTTTTAGAAAGGTTTTTTTTTTTTTTTGTTATTATTATAATATTTGAATTATTATTTTTATTTTTAAATGTAATTCTCATGAATGCATTCAAGAGTATAATTATATTTTATTTTTAAAATTTAAGCTTATTATAAATGATGTAGAAAAAATAAAAAATAATAAATTAAAACTTACTTCTTGAGATGTTTGTATATTGTTACTAGAACTATCTTGACTTGTTATTGCTAGGATAATAATTGCAAGTAAAATAAATACAATAATTGTCCTTCTGAGTCCAGCAAGGACATGTCTTCTTGGTGTCATCTTTTCACGATAATTATTTTTTCTTTTGTATTCATATCGTACTGTAAATAAATGATATTATTAATTGCAAAGTTGCATAACAAATGACAAATAAAAAATAATAATAAATTATTTAAAAAAATTATTATCTTGTAAATTATAATTTATAATAATATTGTCAACTAAAAACAATTTAAATATTAAATTTATTATTTTTTTTTTCATATTTTTAATTATAATAATATATTTAAAAAAAAAATCATGTTACATTTTTTTTTTTTGCTTTAAATAACTTGATATTCTTTTTTATTTAAAAATTTTATTTGTAAATGAAATTTAAAAAAATAAATTTATAAAATTAATGGAAATAAAAACTTGATAAATAAACCAGGACATTTTTTTTTTACAAATACAGTCGTTACATACTGTTTATAAATTTATATGCACATGATACTTGAAAACAAAGTTTCCAACACAATTGACATAAATTTACATTGACTTTGAATAACAGAAAATAATACATATAAAAAAAATTATTTAATTAATTATTAACAACATACCTTCAATGGACATACGCCCAGATAAAAAATCCAAATATCATTTACACTATTGATACAAAAATTTAAATAATACTTTTAATTTTTTAATTATTTATTTATTTTTTTTCTGCAAAATCACTTAATCAATTATTTAAAAAATTTAATATAAAAAAAACTTTATAATAATAATCACTGTTAAACACTGAATTTATATTATTAAAAATTAAAATTTTGTTTTCAAAATTAAATTTGTCATTTGATGATTATTTAATTAATTTGATATTAATTTTATATTAAATATATTTATTAATTAAATATTATAATGGAAGAATTATTGATGTGTTCATGGAGGCATCCTCCAGTTGTCTGATACAAACTGAACAAACTGAAAGTTATGAGAAACGTGTGTTGGTATTGTTAGTATTTTTGTGATATTATTTTTCAGACTACAGGGAGGATGATGATGACGATTGACGATGCTAGGTTTTTTCTGATGCTGCGCCTACAACTACTGTAAAAACATTGAAAATAATATATATACATATAAATTCTATTTTATTATTTTATCTATGTACATGTGTACTATCAACTTTAGTTGGGATTGGTTAGTTGGATTTCGCGGGTCGATCTTTACTTGCGCTTGCGTATCATATCAATATTGCACAGATATGATAGAAATAATTTTTTTTTTTTTTTTTTTTTGCTTTTAATCACTGCAACAATTTTTACTGATAAATTAATTTTTTACTTTATATATTTTAATTATTTTTATTACTAATTTATTATGTAAATGTATTTTTACTTTTTTTTTCGAAATTTGATGAAATAAATTTTATAATTTCAAGTATTTTTGATGTTTTATTTTTATCCTTATATGTCGATGAAAATAATTCTTAATTTAGTATAAATTTCTCGAGACAACTTTGAAGATATTTCATCAAAATTATTACCAATTTGCTAGAAATTTATCTGGAATTTGAATCATGTTAGTTATGCTAATAATATTGGGTGAATTATTAAAGATAATTGTCAAAATGTATCTTGTCATTATAAATATAAAAAAATAAATGTTACAGTTCATAAATTTATCAAATAATTATTTTCTGGTTGATAAAAAATTATTAAAAATAAACGCAACATTAAACATAGAAAAAAAAATTATTAAAATGACAAAATAACACTATTTTTAAAAAAAAAAATATTTTTAAATACACAAAGATAATAACTATAAAATTTATGTGGTAAAGTTTATAAAAAAAAAAAAAAAAATCAAGTAAAAATTTTTATTTTTGTTCTTGTTTTTTTTTCTTTAAATACTTGTTTCTTTTTTTTTTTTTTTATTTTTATATATTTCGTTTTGCTTGAATTGCTTAAATAAGAACTCGAAGGAAATTGAAGCCGATGAAAGACAGGAATGAGAACTAAATATAGTCACCAGGAGGTAAATTCGTTGTGATGACACTAAGACGTATTCAACTGTGACACGTGGCTATTAAATTATATGTAATAGTTTTTCTTGAAAAAAAAAAAATAAATAATTATAAATTTTTTTTAAAAGATTTTTTTGATGACATTTAAACAGAGGTCATCATTAATTTATTTTAATAGTTTACGTAATTTTATATCATGTTTTATCAATTACATTTATAAATTTTAAATAAATTAAAAAATAGGAAAAATTAAAATTTGATTATTAAAGTTAAAAAAATATGTATATATATATTTATCAATTTATTATAATGATATGGGGAATAAAATAAATATTTCCATAAAATAAATTGACTCCTCATTTTTTTTCTACATCCGTTGTGTTATCCACTGTGGTTTTTTTTCTTATCACAAAACCACATAATATTTGAAATATTATTACTGGCTACTTGTCTACCAGCAAGACATAAATCCCTAAAAAAAAAAAATGATATAAAAGTATATAAAAGTAAATGAATAAAATATTAGATAAAGTTTTTTCATTTAAAATTTATTATTATTTTTTTTTTATATAAAATATTTTAATATATTATTACAGAATCTTGAAGGATCCAATGATTTATATCAGTTTGAAGGATGAAGATGATTTAACTGGTACAACATCATTTTGGGAAATGGATAATGATTCATCATCAACAATAAAAATAAATGAAATTGGTCAAAAACGTGATTGTCAAATAATTGGAATTGTTATATTAGATATTCCATGTTTTAAAAATTCATCATGTGCAATTGGTTATGGAACAATAACATTTTTACTTGAAGAAAAAATTTTACAATCACCAATACCAATATTTAAACTTGATTCATCACAAGCACTTGTTAAAATATTAACACCACGTTATGCTGATAATCTTGATTACAGTATATTAGCAATTAAATCATCAAGTATTGAAAAAATATTTAAATTACCTATGAAAAATGGTATTGTTGATAAATTACTTTCATATCTTGCTGATAAAGAATTTGTTGAATCACGTCCAGATGTATATGCATCTAAAAATCCAGAATCATTTCGTTATTGTTTAATTGAATTTATTATTCAAGAATTTGTTGATGGAATTAATATTAAAATTTATACAAGGTATTTATTATTATTTATTATAAATTATAATTATTTATTTATTATATTAATTTTTATTATTTTTTTATATTTTAGAACATCATCACAACAAAATGCCATAACACATATGCTTCAAATTGAATTTCCAGAAATAATTGAAGTTGGTAAAGATGAAAAATTAAAACAAGCTGCATTTATACTTGAACGTGAAATTGATTTGCGAATTAATTCAAATAATAATTGTAAAATACTTGCAGCTAGAGTTGCAACTGATTTATTTATACAATAATTAAATTTTAATTATATATTTTTTTTATTTATTTATTTCATTAGTTAAATTAAAGGTGCTACTTAATAATATTAGTTATATATAATAATAAGTAAAAAAGTATTATATTTTTTTCAAATTATTTATTTTGTTAAACTATATAAAGCACATATTTTTATAATAGATGTTTCGAGTGAATAAAGTCAGTGTGATTAATGAAACTCGCTGAGCAGTTTTAATATTTTCTTTCATTTATGATAAAAAAATATCATTATTATAACTAGCACATCACAATTAACACTCAATTTCTTTACCAATTTAATTAATATTTTGTAATTTGAATTTATTAATAATTTATAATTGAACAATATAATTTACATTTTTCTTTTTTTTTTTTTTTTATTATTTTCTCTGATTATTGTTTTGAAAGAAATAAAATAATGTTAAAATGCTGGAATATTGATAATGATGATAAGTAATATCTCATTTGTCGCATTTGCATTCAATTCAACGAATTTATATATATTTATTATCATTTCTTGCTTTCGTATTTATTTATTTTTATGACATTAAAAAGAGGTAGATGAGTAACAGTGACAGGATTTGTTTGTTATTTTTTTTTTTAAATTTTTATGTTGATGATAATAATAATACTAATACTCGTTTAACAATTGTGTGATTTTTATTTTAATTATAGTTTTTTTTTTTTTATTTATTTTTTACTTACACTTTTTTGTCGAGCACCAAACTCCCGAGCTTTGTATTTTTATTTTTTTTTTAAATGAAAAAAAATCTAGTTAAAGTATCGTTATCATAATCATATCAGGATAATAAATTATACATTTTTTTTTTAATTTATATATATTTAGTTTGATCACTCGATGATTCGATACGTTTCATTTTATTTTTATTATTTTTTTTTTTTTTACACTCTAGATATCGTTACTTAATGGCTCAGTCTATCTAGAATCGCGAATATCACTAAATTTTATATATTAATAGTAGTATGGCAAGTTGTTTTTATATTTATATTATTTATTTTCAAATTTTTTAAAATTATTCATCGTCATTTGCTTTCATTTCCATCTGAGGCATTATATATGTATTTTTAAAATAATTTTTTTTTTTTTTTCGAAAAAATAAAAAATAAATACTTTTTTGTTTTTCTATTAGAAATTTTGAATTTTAGTATCTAGTTTAATTTATTATTTTTTATAAATTAAAATATTAATTATTGTTGTTAAAGTGGCGTTAGAAATATGTCTCGACGCTATCACAAAGTATTTGCAAGCATTTGCTTATTAAAAATACTTTTCCAGCCAAAATTCATAAAACATACATTCAATTAGGCCATAAACCTTCAAACAATATTATTTATTTATTTATATATTTTGTGTCAAAGTTATTAAACACACTCGAATTATTTTCATAAACATTTTTCCTTTATTATCATTTTAAATCATCAAATTAAATTCATACTCAATTATTAATTATTTTCACTTGTTTTAAATAAAAATAAAAGTGAATAAATTTATTTTTTTTTATTATCAATATTATCATTACTAATTTATAACTGTTTTTTAAAAATTTATATTTCATTTTTTTATTATTAAATTTATTTTCATAAATTTAAGTCTTTAATAAATTCGGCTGCTAATAAGTTCGGTGTTTTTTTTTTTTAATTTTTTGTGTGCTCAAGCTCAAAAGCAATATTGAAATTATATTCACAATTAATTTCACACTGTGAAATTACTTTCTTCAGACAAAATTATTATAATTTATTATTTTTATTTCATCTACTTTTTTTATTTATCTCTGATATATTTAAGGCTGGCAAATGAAAATATAGTTGTTAATAAAATTAACAAAAAAAAAAATAAAAAATAAATACGTCAATTAAATAACTCTTTAGTGATCGTATTGATGCTTAACACGTTGAAAAATAAATCGTAGAAAATACATAGGAAATCTGTCTTCGTAGAAAGCACAGCCAAGTTTCGAACACTAAAAAGTTATTTATTAACATTATTTATTTATACATGAATTAACTAAAATAATAACAAATTTTTAGCTGAATAAATAATAGTATTTATTAAATATATATTTAAAATTTTACTTGAGAATTTTAATGCTATTTTTTTTTCTTAGCTACTTACATTAATATTATTCTCATATTTAAATTTTAAAAAATCAACAGTTAAAGTATTATTTTAAAATTTAAAATACAATATAACAAGTAAGATGAAATAAAAAAAATAAAAATAAATTAAATATCTTGGCTGTAAATTTTCATTTGCCACCCTTTGTTTTTTTTAATTATAATTTTTTTTTTTTTTAATATATATATATATCTTTCTTCATCACAGAAAACGTCATGCTCTACTTTAGATTTATTTATGATTTATATTTTTTTTTTATTTTGAAAATTATTATTATTATTATTATTATTTCGTTTATAATTTATGTATATATATATATATTTTTGTTTAATTATTTTGTTTTTCGTTTTAAAAAGAGCCTTGTGAAATTTGCAATTTTATTTTTTTTAAATTTTTTTTCTATCACATGCACACCCCCTCATTGAGAGTATAATCACTATTTTTTTTTTTTTTTTAAATTTAAATATGTTTGTTTTTTTATTTAAACCAGTGTTTTAATTATTATTAATAATATTATGTTTAATTTTTACTTTTATTTCGCCAATTGCACTAAGTTATTTCTAGGCACGGTTTTTTTTTTTTTTCGTGGAGATAAATTAGAGGCGTGAGGCCGCGTAGTTGTATTTTTTTTTTAAATATTTAACTTATTTGTCCAGCCTAGTTTTTTTTTTATTTTATTTTAAATAATATATGTATATATATATTTATTATATTTAATTTTTTTTATGTACAAGTCAATCTGCGTTTATTGTGTGAAAAAAAAGGAAAAAGAAAGAAAAATTTTTATTAAACGATTATACATATTCATGTCTTATTGTTTATTATTATTGTTATTTGCAAATTATTTATTTAACAATTTGACATGTATATGTATACACAAATAAACGCAGATTTATTTATTATTAAAATTTTTTTAATTTTTTTTTTTACTATTATAAATTACAGCGGTTAGAAAACGATCGATTATTCATCGTAAGGCTAGAGTTTTTATTTATTTTAATATTTCTACCTTGATTATTAATTATTTATTTATTTTGTATTATTTGATACTCATTTTAATTTTTTATGTTTTTAAGATTTTTTTTTTATTTCTTATTGTGTTATTTTTATTATTATTTTTTTACAATATTTCTTTTTTTCAATTTATGTATTTCGTTCATCTCGACTTTACCTAATGAAATGATGAAAAATTAATTTCAATTATTTTAAAAATATAAATATATATGGATGAAATTTAATTTAATTTTGTTGTTTTTAATTTATTCTGAGTAGCTGATATGATTTTAAATGCTGGGAATTTATTCACATGATATATCTGTCAATATTATTTCGATTACAACTTTTCCCTGTTTTTTTTTTTATATATCTCTTATCTTTGATGTTATGAAACATATACTTTAAATATTAATTGTTGTTTTCTTTTAAATCCTGATATTATAATAAACAAATGATATTTTTTATTTGATTAATTTATGAATGGGTCAAGTCGAGTATTGCCATTGATGTTATTTAACAATAATCTTTTAGCAATTTTTTAAAAATTTATATATATTTATCTAAAACGTTTAACTATCTTGATCTCACTTTTTTATGTCACACAATAATTGTAAAGAATTTAATTTTTCATTTTAATTAATTAAATATCGCCCTCGTGTTTATTTTGCAGTGCATTATGTTGTAGTATTTTTGTTTTTTAAAAATTTAACTAATTTCGATTGTTTTAATTTTTTTTTAAAACATAAATCCAATATTGTAATTGATGTAGTTTGATTTACTGAATTTATTTTTAAATAAACTACGTGTCTAACTATTTCTTTTTCATTTTTAAATATTGAAATATATTAAATATTTCTTCATTTACAGTAAATTTATACTAAGGCATTCATCATGGCAAGTATGTTGTTTTTTTAAATGACAGTGCTGCAAATGAATCATTAATAATCTCTAATTTTTCTACATTCGAAAAACATAAGAGATTAAAAATAATTCATTGCAAACACTCAATGATGTATTTAAAAAGAAAGAAGAAATAAAATATCATTATTTTTTTTTAAATTGACACTTGAATAAAGTCATTATTGTATCGAATTATTATTTTTTTCATCTGCACCATTTATTTCGTAGAAAATTGACGCTGAGGTGATATTTATATATATTTTTTTTAAACTAAATTTTCAATGTATTATATATTTATATTTTTTTAAATTATATATTTACGATTTAATTTATTTTTTTTTTATTTTTACAAGGCGCACACTAACGATGATTATATTTATTATATAATTATTTCATTTAAAGGTGAGAAATATAAAAATAGTTCTTACACATTGTCGTAGTACGCCCAGCTAAATGTTTTTAAATTTTATAAAATAAAAAGTTTATTTTATCATTTAATATTAATTTATTTTAATTTTATTTATTATTAATTTTATTATGATTTTAAATTAAAAATATTCAGCTCGTTTTTTTGGGTATTAAATTATTTATCTAATAGAAATCTTTTGATTTTTTTCGATTGAAAATAATAATAAATGTCAAGTTGGTTATTTTAATTTTAGATATATAAACTAAAGGAAGATCAACGACTTAATCTTTTATTTTTCAACGCTTTGAGGTTTATTTTTTTTTTGTTCATTTAAAAACAAAATTATTTTGTTAACATCTGTGGCTTACTAATGATGAAAAAAAATATGTATATAAAAAATCAAAGCTGGACCTCCTGCTTATTTAAAAATTTAATATCTCATTTTAAACAAGAAATAGATAATGTCAAATAAAATTTTATTATTATTAATTTTTAAATGATAACGCGCCATCGAGCCTCTAATTACCGTGTATAAAAAATAACAGAAATAATTTAATTATAAACAAAATAATTGAACAATTTTCTTTTAATAATAAAAAATTATTGTTTTTGAATTTTTTCTAATAATTTATTAAAATTTTTCTAAACAAAATAAATTCAAAAACAAAAATAATATAATTTTACTAATTTAACTGATGGCACATCTCATGAGCTAATTAACTTAAAATTAATTTTGAATTTTATATAATCATAAATATTGTGTAGAAATTTATCATTTTCTTTTAATACAATTTTTAGTTGATTGAACCACGCAGAGTGCTTTTATTTCAAGTATTCTGATATGCTCGAATTTTTTAAACAAAAAATATAATTATAATTTAACTCGTTTTAATTATCAATTTTTGATTAACAAACAATTTATCTTAATTTATATTTCACTTGTAATTAATCTTTAAATTAATAGAAAAAACTAAAAACTAAAATGTAAAGATAATTTTATTAATTAATTTTTATCTATTCAAATAATACCTCTGTTGATTTTTAATATTTAATTTTGTGTTTTTTTTTTTATCATTACACAATTTATTTATATATTTTTTTTTTTTCTAGTGTAAAAGCAAAAGTAATAGTTTTTTTTTATTGTGTAGAGGGGTGTGCACATCGCAAGGGCGTAATTTATTTTTTTAAATAATTATTTTATCCCGAAAAATAGGCTTTTTAAAATAGTTTTCTTTTTTTTTTTTGCCTACGTCCATTGTTATCTTACATATTAATTTATTTGTGTCTTTTAATTTTTTTTTTTTTACACAACATTTTCTCACTTTCACACTTTTATTCTTAAAATTAATATTTACAAGCTTAAAAATTAACTCGATTAATCTCTTTTATAATTCTAAATTTATCTAAACTTTTTAACTATTTCTAAAAATAAAAAAAAAAAAAAAAATGAAATAAATTCTAGGCACTGTCTAAAAACTTAATATAACAATTTTTTTTCTTTATCATTTTCAAAATTAATAATAATTATATTTAATTATTCAGAAAAGCATCAATATTAAATAATAAAAATTTATATATTTAAATATATATTTTTTTTTTCTAATCAATTAGTAACAAAGTTTAATTTTCTAAATTATTTTTTATAAACTTTTAACGAACAAAAACAAAAATAAAATTATTTTTCTATAAAATTTTATAATTATCAATTTTTTATCTATAATTTTTATTATTTCTCTGATTTATTAATTTATTTTATTTCCTAATAATGTGATAATGATAGTTATCAATTGCAGTTTAATTTTTTTTATGTAAGTATGTATAGTATTATTTATAGTACATCGCGTTTTTATTTTTTTTCAATTTTATTAATATCGTAAAAAGATATTATTTTAATTTTTAAAATTATTTATTTTTATATATTCGTGATTTTATTATTATTATCTATTTTTCGTTTCAGTTCGATGCCTCTGGCCCAAAAAAACTCTCAACAATTTAACATAGTTTTCAGGGCCTGATGCCACATATTTTCATTATTTATTTATTTTTTTCATTCAATTCGATTTATCACGCAATTTTATTATAATTCCTAGATGTATTTATTATCAATTTTATTTTTACCTTTTCAATTCGTTTCAGCTGGTTTTGAAATAAATATCTTTTACCTGGTAGAAAATTCATGGCAGAAATTAAATTTACTGAATATATTAAAACACTTTAAATAATTAAGCAATGATAAAGTGTTTTATAAATAACATATATTCAGTAACGTTCCGTATGCTAGTATGTCGAGTTTTGTCATTGATACGAGTCTTTATGAAATGTATCACTTTTATGAAAATGTCGACGACCTTCTTTTGACAATTGTTGACTTGCAAAATTAATTTCTGATTTTGGTCTTGGTAATAAACCACCTGGTAGTGTTCTCATTTCCATACTGTGTACCTGTAATTTAAATTTTATCATTAAAACAAAAGGTGCTTTTTTTTTTTTATTTATTTATTTGCAAATTTGATAAAAATCTATAAAAACTTACTGATTCTTCACTGGCACTTGCATGAGCTGCCTGTTCAGCCAATGCATTTACAACAGCATTTATTGTTTTTGATTCACTGCCAAGATCCTCGTCATTGTGTCCAACAAGATTTGGATTTTTACCAATTTTATTTAACCTGCATTGAGATAATGAGTATTAAGCGTAGGGAATGTTACAAGTCAAACAACCACTGATAAATAAAGCTTATTTTTCTTTTGTTTTGTTTTTTTTTTTTTTTTTTTTTCAACAACAAAACTTTTATCAAAATCAATTTTAAATTTTAATTATAAATAAAAAAAAATAACCCACACGTAACTTATTATTTTTTCCAATAATATTTAACTGAAAAATACTAAATATTATTTCAACAAAAGTTTTGTTTGATGATAGACTTGTGGATTAAAAAAAAAAAAAAAAAAAACAAAATACACACACCCCAATAAAAAAATATAAATAAAACACCACAATTATTACAAATGTAAATAAAAAAAAAAAATTCATATATAGAGGTTTTTCTTAAATAATATAAAGTTTAATTAATAATAAATAGTTAATAGTTGGTAGCTATCGAGTTTAGTTTTTATAAAAAAAATATCCATCAATTAACAATTGTAATGTAATGAGATAAATAATTATCACAGGTAGATAATAAAAATATATATCAAAAGAATTACAAAAAAAAAATTACTCTACTTTGGCTGGGCTTTCTTGCTGTGGCAAAGCTTTTACGCTTAGCGTGATATAAGGCCAATTAATTTTTGAGCACATATATTTAAAATTTTTTTAAAAAATATATTAATAAATCAAAATGATAGAATGAACATTTTAAAAATTGATCATACCTATTATCCTCGTATAAATTATTTTCATGTTAAATTATATTTTTATTTATAAAAAACCGTTTGATTTAAATAATGAAAAATGAACTGGAGCAAAGCAAATAATTTTCGAAAAAAAAATTAATATAGTAAATATAATTTCAAAATATATACGAATGTAAAAAAAAAAAAAAAGACAAAAAGACAAAAAAAAAAAAAATAAAAACAAAAAAATACAACAATTGATGATGATGGGATAGGTAATGAATCAACATCTAGTAGCACACCAACTCGATAGAACAAACCTAACCAAAGCTTATACCTCTCGGCGGCAACGCTTTCCATAGTCCTACGCATTAGTGGATACTGATCAAGTACTGCGTTAAAATGATCCACCGAGAGGCTAAATAAATTGCAGTATGTTTCAGCTCTGACAGATGCAACTCTTCTTGCATTTGTCAATAAACATATTTCACCAAAATATGAACCATCAGATAATGATGTTGCAACTTCACCATTTGCCATGACAATATCAACAATTCCTTCTTGTATAAAATACATTTTTGATCCAATTGTACCCTCTTTAATAATAATGTCACCTTAAACATTAAAAAATAGTTTAAAAATTTATATTATATATTATCAAATAAATATATATAAAGATTAATAGATTATTATGATATATTTTATTGAAAGAAATAAAAAGAAAAAAAATATATATATATAAAACAAGTTGCGATGATTAATAATACCTGGCTGGAAGACTTCATAACGCAGCTTTGTAACAACATCTGAAACAAAGTTTGAGTCTGCATTGGCAAAAAAAGGAACTGATGCCACAAGTGATCTACAGTTGTAATTTATAACATCCTGAAAGTAAATAAAAAAACAACATGTGTTTTAATAAATATCAAAACTTTATTTAATATTATATTTTTTATTATATAAATCAATATAAATATATATTTTATTTACCTCTCTTAATTTTTCTGATAATTCACCAAGTATAAGTTCTTCATCAAAGAATTTACCTTGATAACGATGTTCAAAATATTCAGTTATTCTTTGACGCATTTCACGTGGTAATTTTCTATATGCCATATATTCTTCAACTTGTTTAACTTTTTCACGATATTGTCGTCTTGATGAATCAAGTGATTGTATTAAATTTGTTGCATGACCAAGAAATAATGCATAACAAGTTGCACCACTTATCATACTTAACATTGTCAACCACATATCAGACAATGATTGAGGTGGAAATCTACCATATCCAATACAAAGCATATGTGACATTGCTTTAAAAAGTGCCCATGAATATTGTTCCATCCAAAATGAATCCTAAATAATTAATTTATAATTATTAATATATTAAAAATCTTAATAAAATTTATAAATATATATACCTGTAATTCATTCATAGCAACCCAAGAATTACTGGGAAATCCTTGCAACATTGGAACAAGAAATTGCAAACAACCACTCCAATGACCAATGAGTAACATCATGCATATTAAATTGAATATTCTCATGAAAACTGATGCCATATTTAGAAACTGTCAACATCAATAAAATTATTATTAGTAAATTATTTAAATAAATATATATAACAACTAAAAAATAACAATTTAATTCAATTTTTAATATATCAATTATAAAAAAATTCTTTTTAAACATCAAATGTAAAGCATCATTTTTTATTTTTATTATTATTATATTTAAATAATAAAATTAATAATTTAATTTAATAATAAATCAATACACAAACATAATAATAACAATTAATTGCAAAAACAACACACACCTTGCTAAAATCTGTAAATTAACAGAAAGAAAAATTTTCTACAGTAAGCTATATAAAAATAATAACTAAAATGCAAAAAAAAAAAAAATAATATATAAATAGAAAATTAATTATTTATAAAATAAGAACAACAAAAAACCTCAAGCATAATAAAAGAATAATACATATTAAATTAATTTGTATTTTTAGTTTTTTGTATTTAGTTATGTTTGATCATTAAAAATTGTGTTTTTTATTTTTATAAATTTTTCAATTTTTTTATTGAGAATTAAGATTAACTCAAGTACAATGTTGACAATATATATATCTATATCGATAAATAATTTTTTATTTATTTTATTTTTTTTTGTGTAGGTTGAATGTGTGTATTTGTGCCAACCAACGAAACGAAAAATCAATCTCTTGGTAAAGGGCGTTATGAGATTCTCGAATGCAGGGTTTTCTTTATGCGCCGATGCAAAAAAAAAAAAAAAATTTATATTTTTTAAAATTATATTGTGAGAATTTTTCAAGTAAAATATTATTTATTTTTTAAATAACCAATATTACAACGTTTTTAAAAAATAAATAATATTTTTTTTCGTTTTTTTACTCAAGTTTATTTTGGTGTACAAAAAAGTCTCGTTTAAATTGTTGATAAAACCAAACTATTGTTGATTAAAATAAAAAATATATAAATATTTAAAACTGAAAATTATAAAGCTACTTAATTAGTAAAATATAAAACTGCAACTGAAAATAAACAAATTTTTTTTTTACACAAAATAACTGAAAAAAAAAAATAATTATTATAAAAATTGTTTTATAAGCTTAAACATAGTTTTAATTTTTTTTGTTGTTAAATGTTAATAGATAAAGTTTGATGGATTATTTTTTTACTATCGTTTTTAATCTTGACTTGAATGTTTTTTTTTTTTGTTTAATAATTAAAAGTTTCATAACGATATGGACAATAAAAACACAAATAAATTGAGTATAATTTAATGAAAAAATTTTTCAATGTATTTTTATATTTTTTTAACATGAAAATTGATATTTAAATCGAAATAATAATTAATTTATTTTACAATTTAAATATCATTTATATATCACCTGTTTAATTTAAATTTAAAAAAATATTTTATAATTATAATAAAGTTGTATAATTGTGTCTGTGTTTTTTTTTTTTTTTTTATATAATAAATTTTTTAACATTAAAAAAAAAAAAACTGTCTCTTTGTGTTTATCCTGACTGTCACAGAAATTCAATGACAATATAAATGTGTAAAAAAAAAACCGTATAAATTAAAATAAATAAATAAAAGATGCTTCAGAATAAAATTCATGCAAAAGCAATAGCAAAGCAAAGTTTTAAAAAATTCAAGAGATTAGTTGACATGCATAACTAGGTGAAATGTAACAATTCAAGCATTTAATAATGACATTTATTAAAATTAAAAAAATTTATATTTTATTAAATATAAAAGCATTGTAACTGCAGGTAATTAAAGTTGATAGTATTTTTATTTTTATTATAAATAAAAATGACTAAAACAACAGAGAGGGACGCCCAATAATGTAAGCAGCTATTGATAATTAATTTAAACATAATTGTTTAGCGATTAAAAGTCAAAGTAAATTTAATAATATTTTTAAAATATTTACAATAAAATATAAATTGAGATAAAAAAAAAACACTTGACTCAATCGAAATCTTTGGTTTCGAAAATTTCGAAAGTTTTCAAGTCTTACGATTTCGAAACTTATTATCTCAAAATTTTAATAATAAATAATTAATTTGTTTTTTAAATATTATTTTTGTACTTTTAATTGCTAGACAAAAATTTATTAAATAATTACTCAAATATGTTTTAATTAAGCTCAAAATCTATCGCTGCAAATGAACGATTAATATTCGAAATTTATTAAAATAAAAAATTTAAAAAATAATATATATATTAATGAAAAAAAAAAAGCATGGTTTGGGTAAACTGAACTCCAGTCATCCCCTCAATTATTTTATTATTTCACGTGTCTATTTATTATCATTAAATAAATTCCCAAATGTACGAAACATCGATGGTTTTTGGAAACGAAAAATATTTATAAATAAAAAAAAAAAAAACTATTTCAATTAAAAATTGATCATTAATCAATTTAGGTTTATCCATATTTAAATATTATTTTTAATTATTTATATAATAAATTTTTTAATAGAAAATATAAAATAATTAAACTTTAAATATTGTAAATAAAAAAAAGTTTTAATAATATTGTCTATGTAGTGATAAACCATGGAAAATTTTATTCGTTTCCTTGTTCCATCGAGTTTCGAAATATTCAGTCAAACTTTTTAAAAAAAATATTTTATATTATTTTCAAAAAAATTTGCGTTAAAATTGTGAGTGAATTTTAGCGTATTTCTTTTATTCATATTTAAAGTTCTAACTGGGTTGTTTTTTTTTTTTCCTCACAATAACGGGTTACCTTAAAAATAAGTTCATTTTTGTTGAAAACACCCTTCTTTTTATTTGAATTGTCAGAGCTTAGGCGCCCTCTCCGCTCAGTGCGTTTTTTTTGTAGGTTCTGCAATATCTAGAAACAAAAGAAAAGCAAGAGGGACATAGCAAAGACATAGTAAAGAGAAGATAAAGATGAAATTGAAATTAATTAATTTTTTAATTAATTATAAATTAAATAATTAATAAAATGAATAAACAATTTGTTAGTTTAAAAAAAAAAAATTGAATAGATTAAAAAAAATAAATAGCAAAAATTATTAATAATTTAATTGAAAAATATATAAATAATAATATTTAAAATTTAAAATTTGATAATATAAATATTAATTAAATTTATCTTTTCATTTGAATTATTATATTTTATTTTAAAATAAGCTCAATGATTTTTTATTATATTGATGCACATGAATATTAAATATTTATTATTATGATAATAATTATTAATGATAATTGAGTATTTAAAATAAATATGCATTGTATACGATGGTTATTTAATATTCTGATTGTTTGTTAATTATTGAATATTGACAGATATTTTATTTCTGGTTCATTCGTGCGTATTGAAATGTACAAGTTTACAATATAAATCATTATTATAAAATTTAATTAATATTAACAAGTTATTCATAAATAATATTCTCCATTAAAAATATTCAACATTATTTTAATTTAAATAAACTTGTACATTTTTTTATTTGCAAAAAAAGAAATATTGTAAATAATTAGCGGTAAGTTGATATTACCTTTGACCCATTTTCGGTATGTCATATTTATTTTTAATAATTTTTTTTATCTGTGTAAATGTCATTGTAACAATAATAATTGTATTTATTTTTTATTGTGCATATCATTAATAAACATTTATAATAATATTTAATTATATATAAGTAAATTTCTAAAACACATATATATTTATTTATTAAAAATTTAAATAATTAAACTATATTCTATGATGATCTAGTTTAATGAATGACAACTATTCATATTATAAGAATAAACAAAGTTTTAAATAATTGTATATCTCATGTTTTTACATATCATATCATAATCTCAATGTTATATATAAATAAAATAATGATTTTAATTTATTATTAATAATTTTTCATTTTTAAATTGACCAATGTTTATTATTTTAAATGCTTATTTATGTTTCAATATCAAAAAAAATGTTTTATTACCCTGAGGAATTTAATGATAAATGAAAAATAAATTTATTGTTTATCATGAGTTAAATGAAAATATATAACTTGTCACGTTAAAAAAATTTAAACTGACATGATGAAAAATATAAAAAAATATGAAATAAAAAATTGAAATAATTTGATAAATATTTATCAAATAAAATTATAAGTATATAAAAAAATAAAAAATTTATATTTTAATTTTTTATAACTCAATTGTTTACTTTATATGTATTTTTATTTATTTTTTTTTAAGATTTTGGATAAATTTAATAAACACAGTATGTAAATTTACACTTGCTAGTAAATTTACATAAACATTTATCATCATTCAACTGAAATTTAGATGATAAATTATATTATTTTATCAAACGGATGTTACGAATTTTCAGTATATATAAAAAAAAAAAAATAATCTATAATTTTTTTGTTGTTTTTTTTATATTTAAAAACTTGTCAACGGAAATACACTCGAGTCGATGAATTTCCTATTGTGTAATTATTCATTGTCACAATATATATAAAATAATCTCGCGAATTTTACAAAGAAAATAATTTGAAAAAATATATATATATTCGATTGTCATTAACGATTAAAACACAAAAAAAAAATGCATTTATTTATTTAAAATTTAAATTAAAATAATAATATTTTTTTTTTTGATAAATCAAAAAGTAGAAAATATGAATTAAAAATATGCCAGGGATGTCCACAGACATTTAAAAAAAAAATAAATAAATAATATGTGCACACGTGCAAAATGAATATGAATTTTTAATTGGAATTATTATTATAATAATTAATTTTTTTTTAAATCGCGAATGATCTACAATTATCAGGCAGCATTATAACACGAAACAGCAAGCAAAAGATACACATAATTATTTAAAAAATATCATGTGTTTTTAAATATTTATAATTATTAAAATTATTATTTATAAACAAGGGATTATGTATAGATAATTTTTAGAAAAGTTCTAAAGACTCGAATACATTTAATAATATTTATATAAAATATCAAAATGCAACAACCAAATAATCAACTATTTTATTAAATGAAAAAAAAATAAAAAAAAAAAAATATAAAATAAATAAATGGAAAGTGAAAGTTATTGATCACGATCAAAGAAATATCGTTAAAAGATCAATGACATTAACTGGTAAACCATCTTCACTTATTTATATATTTTCTCTTTTTTTTTTTTTTTTTTTAATTTTTGTAATGGGTAATATAATTGGGTAATATACACACAAGCAAACCTAAGTGGGACCGATAGGAATTTTTAATATCAATTTTATTAATTATTTACAACATCAAAGTATATAAATAATTTTTTAAATTTAAATTTTATATTTGTTTACTTGTATCAATTTATTTATTTATTTAAAAATATTTTACCTCGAAAAAATTATTTATCATATCTTTGATGTTAATAATTATTAACATCTAAAATTATTATTATTTTTATTTCCTACATGAGGAATTAAATTTTCAGCAAGACTCGTTTAAAAACATGTCAATAAAAAAAAATATATATAATTTTTAATAATATTTGTATGAAAATTTTCAAACCACACATATATTTTATAAATTTTTTATTTATTATTGTTTGTAAAATTATTTAAATTTATTTATATATTATTAATAAAATTTTAATGAAAAATAATAAAATTTTTAAAATACATATATGTACTTGAAAATTTAAATACACAAACTACTATTATTAATAATATTTCAAAGACTTTGTTCAAGGTAAACGACATAATAAAAAAATATCAATAAATCAAAAGTTTTAAAAAAAAAAACCATAAAAATATGAAAAAAAAAATAATAAATAAAATGACCAAGAATTAAATAATTTTTCACAGTTAAATAAAACAAATAAAGAAATAAAAAATTTAAATAAAACATAAAAAAAAAATATACAGAGGAATAATCATCCAGACCTAGGGGAACGTACATAAACAACAATTGTTAACAAATGCTTTGAACAAGGATTGGACAAATAGACCTTTATCAAAGTTTATGATATAAAAAAAAAAAAATATATATTATCATTATTTTTTGGGTATAACTAGGCAGGCACACCTTGCTCGTTCGATCTGGTTGGGGTGGTGTTGCCCTTCTCTCGTAGTGTCTCTCCGGTTGTTGATAAAGGGGTATCTGCAAACCCATTTGTACGTGTTTGCAATGCCCAAAATTAACACAATCAACCTTCAGTCAATATTCTTATATAATATTTAATTTTAATTATTAAATATGACACAATTTATTATTTATATTATATCATCATATTTAATGTACAATCAACACAAAAAAAATTTCATATAAATTTATATCGATATAACAAAAATTGTGTCATTTTTAATAAATTTTTTTTAATTTTTATATTCTCGAATTGATGGGATTTCTTTTTTAGAATATCTGTTATTCTATTTGTTCTTTTTTTTGATGGTGAAAATATGTGGTAAGTAATTATAAATTTCAAGAAGTGATAAATTATAATCATCATAAATATAAAATATATTAATAGTTAATTAAAAAAATATAATTATTGTACTTAATAAATTTTTAATTTTTTCATACAAAGCTATGAGCTATTTGTTATAAGTACTATATGTAAATTAAATTTTTTATTCTAACAAAGTAAAGAAAAAAAAATAAAATAATAAATAGAAAAAAAATTTAATAGACGAGTTTGAGGGTTTGTTGAGTTTTTTTTTTATACTCTTGTTGTTACTTTGAGTTTTTTTAGAAAAAAAAATACAAAAATAAAAAAAGAAAAGTAGGAGTATTAAAGTCAAGTGCTTTTGTGGTTCCTTAAAATTAATTCGCGTGTTTCTTTTTCATTGTGACCTTTTTACGACATTCAGTTACTTTCTCAATTTTTTTTTTTTTTTCAAACCTATTTAAATCAGAATAAACGATTACGTTGCCATTATTAAATATGTATATAATTAAATCACTTGAAATTTGACTGATCATTTAAAAAAATAATAATCAAACAAAGCTAATAATAATAAAATAAATTGATTTGTTAATCTTAATAATCACGTGACAATTTAGTTGATTATTTATTCTTTTATTTTTATTGCACTAACGATTGACAAAGCGTAGCCAAAAAAAAAAAAAAAAAAAAAATAGTCAGCAGCAATGACAAATAAAAAAAAGACAATGAAATACACTGTTTCAAGAGTACAGTTTTTTTTTTTTATTTTTATATTTTTACACGACCTTTTGAGTAACGAATGGACAAAGTTTTTAACAACTGCATTTTTTGACCACTGTTTGATTAGAACCGTACTCGTGTCTTTTTTTTATATATTTTATTTTTAAACTTTATTAATGTATTTTTTAATATTATTAAAAAAATTATACTCGTATTTTATATTTATAACTTTTGACATTGTGACCTATCAAAAATTATTATATTTTCACTTAACTATTTGAAAAAGCTAAAATTTAATTAAATTTATTATAGAAAAAAAAAAAAAACGTAACGCGATAGAAAAATATATACATATAGGTATATATTTTTTGATGGCTTTTATATACTTGGTGCATAAATAAATATAATTATAATGATACTTACATAAACCTCTTCCCATTGTGATACATATCTAACAAGTCTTGAAAGTCTGAGAAGTCTGACAAGTGACAGAAGTTTAGCAAGTCGTAGAATTCTAAGTGCACGTCCAGCGTGTAAAATTTGAAATGATTCACTAAAATCCTGAAACTTAAAAATAGAAAAAAATATTTAAATTAAAAAATTCATAATAAATATTATTAAAATTAAAATACAATATAAATTATTTACTTGATTGAATATAAGAAAAATATAATCTAGTGGTATAGATGATATAAGATCAAGAAAAAACCAAGTTCTGAGGTAGTGTTTCGCTATTAATTTTGGATCCAATATCACCTGTTCTGCATTGTCTTGTTGCATTATACCTGTAACAAGAAACATCATTAAAAAAAATAATATTTTTATTTAAATTATATACAATATTATTATATAATAAATTAAATTAATTAAATTAAATAATAACTGATCAGACCGCATTAATTCCATTGGGATTTTAGGCAGGAAATAGATATGAAATTTTGTATGTTGTAATGATGAGTTTGGTCATGTTGGTATATGTAGCATAGGTATATGGTGACTTGATATTATTAAGGAGTACCCAAGGGTGCTGTTTTTCGAGTTAAGTAACGACTGTGACCATACTTTTTTTTTTTTTTTTTTCTCTCATTTCTACATCATGGATGAGATTACTTTCTACGTAAATCTCTTGTGACCAACTTGACTTACTCGCTTAAAATTATATAAATTTTTATAAATAATAATAATAATAATTATAATTTTATATATTTAAATTAATTTATTTATGTTTATTTTTATTGAAAATTAAATTTTATATTTTTAAATGACCTAAATTTTATTTTTAAAAAAATATCAATAAAATGACAAAGAATTTTTGTAAATGATAGTTGATAAAAATTAAAAAAAAAAAATACTTAACAATGAATTTAACAGTAAAAAAAAAAAAAAATAAAAATATTTTTGTTTTATATTTACTTGTTTTTTTACGAGCATTTGTAGTGTCATAAAAAATAATTAATTTATGATATTTTAAATTATATAATAATAAATTAATAAATATAGTTATTATAAATGTTTTGAGGTTTTTGAGGTGGAAAAATTAATAAGAATATAAAGTTTTCCAATGTCAAATAAGTTAATTGTAACATATAACAAATGAAATAAAAATTATAAATAGAAAATAATTAATAAATTTATTAAAATATAATATTACCTGTTCTAAAGTTGACAACAATATCTATAAGAAAAATTGTATCTGAAAGGCAGTTAAAGGCTATCCATCTTGTACTCAAATCATCATTGAAAAAACTAATTGCAACTGGTAGAATTATTAAATTGGCAACTAGTAATAACAGCATACAAAGATCCCAGTAAAATCTGTAATTAAAATTAATTAATGAATTAATAAATTTTTTTTTTGTTAAATTAAAAGATGTTTTATTTTAAATTTTTTAAATAATTTATCAAGCTTATTTTCTTGACATAAACTATAAATTATATTAACAACACAAATTTTATCATAATTATCAAAATAAAATTAATAAAAAGCCACTTTAAATTAGATGTAACATTTTTTTTTTAAATTTATATATACTTGTAGATAATTAACACGCATTTGTTGAGTTTTTTAAAAAAATTTTTAAATGTGATTCTGTATAATGAACAACAGGTGGTCACTGGAGTACAAAGGCTAATTTTCATTGCAATGATTATTTGTATTTTATTAATATTTAAAAAATAATTAATAATAATATGTATATATTAAAATAAAATAAAAATTAAATAACAATAAAGTTAGTACAACTAGATTTTTTTTTGAAATAAATTTTTCTTTAAAAATAAATCAAACTTGTTTACCTGAAAGATTTAAAAAAAAATTTACTGATGCATTTTTGTAAAAGAAATTTTTGATAAATTTAATAAATGTTTATTTTTTTTATTAAAGTTAGAGATAATGAATAAATAAAAAAAAAATGGTAAATTGAGTTTACAAAATTGTGTTTTATAGATTGTTAGAAAAAAATTGAGAATTGGAAATATAAAAGAATAAGAAATTGATGTTAAGATTGTTGGGCTAGATTTTTACATCAACTTTAGATGGATACAAAATATACTCAATTTAAACACGCGATGGCGTGTTTATATATATTCAAAAAAATAATATAATTTTTTTTTTTATTTGTTAAATAAACTTTCTTTTGTATAAAATTTTTGTATTTTATTAATTTTATCGTTGAATTTTTTTATATAAAAAAATATATTTTGAATTGTACAATTTAAAAAGATAAAAATAAATTAAATAATATTTTGATAAATATAATTAAAATGATAAGAAAAAAAATTATAAACATATAAAAATAATTTTAAAAATAAATCTTTAAACTAAATCGTAATTTTTTTTTATCAAAAAAAAATTCAGTGTCGATAACAGGTCAGCTTATCTGACCACAAAGTCTAAAAGACTAGAGACCACTACTATTCGAGTGCAAGAAAATTCCATTTGGAAAATACTAAAAAAAAAAAATATAAGAAAATAAAAATAAATAAAATAACCCACAACGTTTTTAAAACAAAAAAAAAAAAAAAAAAAAAACCCATCAATCCAATTTGAAAAAGTAGAAAACCTATAATTCAATGAAAAAAAAATTTTATTTTTTAAAATGATTTATTTTTTTTTCTTTGGATTATTTGATTTTTATTCATTTTTTATATTTGTTAAGCTAAAATGTATTGAATAGCGATAATTTCTATTGAATGATACAAAATTTCAAAAGACAATGGAAATTTTTTGGTGATGTTAAAAGCTGGTTTCAGTCAGATTTTATAGCAAGCTAATTCTATAATAGGATTTGTTACCAACAAGCTGCGTCATGACTTTGTGCTTACTCGTTTTTATAGCTCAAAAAAAAAAATATATATATAAAAAAAAAAAAAAAAAAGTATTACAATGCAGTGAAAGAATAAAAAACGAATATCAAACTGATAAAACATTCATAAAATGCAACAAAAAAATTCCAATATAGTTTCAAATAAAAAATATTATAAAAACCAACATATTATTTCCAGTTGTACAACAATAATTAATTAATTAATCAATTTTAAAATAATACTTTGATTATTGTTTAAAATTATAATTGAAAATTCAATCTCAATCTTTTACCAATATCAAATATAAAAAATATAAATTATTAGTTATATTGAATAAACACAAAAATATAAATAAAATTAATTGGGATCAAGAAACTTTTAATGAAATATCCCTTTTATTTACAATAAATATTATCAAGTTGTTATATTTCCTGGGAGGTCATTCTAATTTTAGTCAACTACATCAACCAACATGAATATTCACCCTAAATACCAACAACAAGAGGGACTGACTGAAATTTCAAACAGGATGTCAGGTTCCTCATATTAATAAAATAAATTCAATATTAAAAAATTAATAAATAAAATTAATATTAATAAATAACTAATAATTATTAAAATGAAAAAAAAAAAAAAATATATACATTTTATATAATTTAAAAAATAATACCTGCAGAATGAGAGTAGGGAAAACGTGATATCGATTGCAATGTCAGAAAGAGGATGTATTTGTTGGTATTGAGGACAAAATAAAACAAAAAAAATAAATAAATAAAAAAATTGTAAATTGTATAGGCTAAGTTTAAGTGAACATGCACTAGGTTAAACCACAAACTAGATGCTTTGGTTAACACTGCATGATAAGTCGATTAAAATACATAATTTTGGTGTTGAAAATATGAACATCATCAAAACATCATAAATATAATAATGATATTTATATTTATAGATATATTAATATGCCATCTTGTTTGAAACAATGATGATAAAAAAAAAGAGACAAGTCTATTGTTTTTTTTAAGTATATGCTGACAATATCAAGATCTTGATATTATTCATGATAAATTTTGCAGAATCAACAAAAATTATTTTTTATATATAATTAAATTTTTATTATATATAAAAATGTTATATAATTTTCTTTTAATTATTAATAAATTGTGTTGATATTTATCTGAATGTGTAGGTTGTTTCATTTATTTAAACTTAATTAAAAAAAATTTTTTTAAATTGTTGGTAGGTGGTTAATATGGCTCATTGTAACAAGGATCATAAAAAAATTAATGACAAATATTAAATATAATTAATTAATTGAGTAATTTTATCTTTAGTGTTAGGAAAAATTATTTGAGCTTTGTATGTATTAATTAAGATATACACATGTCGTTTTTAACACGCAATAATTCTTTATACTTGAATCATACTTATTTATTATTATATTTATAGAAAAAATAATTAATTTATTTTAATAAGATATTTCCTGATGTATTAATCATTTTTTTTGGTTTTGGTTTTGATTTTATATGTCAAATAGCTAAAAGAGACAGTAGTTTTATTCATCAACTGGTGATTTAAAATTAAAATATTATTTAAAAAAAAATAAAGATTTGAAAAATAACAATTTTTTTCTGACTAAATTTATCTTGAGGGTATGATTTTAATACTTAAAACTGTCATATTGTAACTGTTTAAAATCACTCACAACATATCAAATTTAAAGTGTCATAAAAAGTATAAATATATAAATTTTTTTACATAAAAAATAAAGTTAATAAAAAAATAAATAAATAATAAACTATATTTTAAATTTATTAAAAATTAAAAATAACATATTGATTTGTTAGAAAAATTATTTTTTTAATTTTTAATGAAGCTATTAGTGATACACCAAGATAAAAAAAAAATTAATAAATAAAAAAAATGCCTTTTTGTGATGAAAAATAAAAAACAATAAAATATTTATTATCATGACATTTTAAAAGCTCCATTAATTGTGAACTAATGAAAAATTTCTAAACACAATTAACAAGTAAAAAAAATTTCAAGTAATATATTTAAAAAAAAAAAACTTTGATATTTCATATTCAAGTGCCTCATTCCAACACAAGTACTAATCAGGAAATGTAATTTCACCAGTTTGAATCAAATCCAATTTGATAAATCATAATATTGACGACAAAATCTATTAATATTTATATACGAAAGATTTTGATTGATATCAACAAGAGTAACAAGAAGATAGATGTATCAAGATTCAAAATAAAAAAAGAACCATATGATAAAAAAAAAAAATATAGAATTGTAAGAAATGAATATCAAAAAGACTATCAAGTGATGATATTCTTGATGCAGCATTTCTATTAGAGATGTTAAATTTAAATATGTAGTGAGATTGATATTGTTGAAGATGAATGACATGTATATGAGTCGAAATATATTGTGTAAAAAAAAAAAAAAATGACAGTATAACACCAGTTGTTGGAATTGCATTTACTGGGACAACATAGATCCAACCACAATGACAACAACTGATATGCTGAAATACTTGTAGTACATAGGTATAGGTATATATTTATCAAATAAAACGATCAAGCTTATGTCTGCACTACCGATTTGCCTTAAGCCCAGAAGCTTTATTCGATTCCATATTATATTTATTTATATTTTTTCTCTGCACATTGCTTAGCAAATGGATTCAACAGCTAATCCCAAATAACATTAATATAAATTTATTTTTTTCAGTATATTTTATATTTCATAAAAATAATATTTATTAATTAATTCAATATGATAATTTAGATAAATATATATATGTTCTTTTCAACACTGAAATATAATTATTCTGAAGGTTGAAAGTGTTTATTTCGATTCATTTCTATAGATCTCGGTATTTCTACAGAACTCGGTATTTCACCAACCCAGATGATTTATAAAAAAAATATTTCTAATCAACCTAAACATGATATTATGCTTCTAATATTTGGAAAACACCCTAAAACAATTACCCTGTGAGTTTCAATTATTTATTTTGATTTTTAATAATTTTTTTTAATTTTATAGTTTTTTGGGACATCACTTATAAAAGTCCAGTGTTTTCAATGTAATGTCCTGTTGGCTTAGAAAAATATTTCTAATCAACCTAAATATGATATTATGCTTTTAATATTCAAAAAATACCCTAAAATAATTATCCTGTGAGTTTCACTTCTTTATCTCAATTATTTCTAATTTTTTTTATTTTTTTTATAATTTTCAAATGAGTTTGAGAAAGTCTGACTTTTGCAAACTCATTCGGTTTTTAAAAAAAATATTTCTAATCAACCTAAACATGATATTATGCTTCTAGAATTTAAAAAACACCCTAAAACAATTACCCTGTAAGTTTCGATTATTTATTTTGATTTTTAATAATTTTTTTTAATTTTTCAGTTTTTCGGGACATCACTTATAAAAGTCCAGTGTTTTCAATGTAATGTCCTGTTGGCTTAGAAAAATATTTCTAATCAACCTAAATATGATATTATACTTCTAATATTTAAAAAATACCCTAAAATAATTATCCTGTGAGTTTCACTTCTTTATCTCAATTATTTCTAATTTTTTTTATTTTTTTTATAATTTTCAAATGAGTTTGAGAAAGTCTGACTTTTGCAAACTCATTCGGTTTTTAAAAAAAATATTTCTAAACAACCTAAACATGATATTATGCTTCTAGAATTTAAAAAACACCCTAAAACAATTACCCTGTAAGTTTCAATTATTTATTTTGATTTTTAATAATTTTTTTTAATTTTTCAGTTTTTCGGGACATCACTTATAAAAGTCCAGTGTTTTCAATGTAATGTCCTGTTGGCTTAGAAAAATATTTCTAATCAACCTAAATATGATATTATACTTCTAATATTTAAAAAATACCCTAAAATAATTATCCTGTAAGTTTCATGCATTTATTTCAATTATTTATAAATTTTTTGAATTTTTTTATAATTTCGAAATGGCCATGAGAAAGTCTGACTTTTTCAAACTCATTCGGTTTTTTAAAAAAATATTTCTAATCGACCTAAATATGATATTATGCTTCTAATATTTGAAAAACACCCTAAAATAATTATCCTGTAAGTTTCAAGTATTCATTTAAATTATTTCTAATTTTTTTTGATAATTTAATTATTTTGAAATGACCATGAGAAAGTCTGACTTTCGTCAACTCAGATGGTTCATAAAAAAAATATTTCCAAGCAATCTATTGATGATATTATGCTTCTAATATTTAAAAAACACGTGATTTTATCTTAAAAAAATATTTTTTAATTATACATTAAACAAATAAAATCATAATAATTTGTAAAGAAAAAATAATATTTATGTAGTCATTTAATTTTTGTGATTAAATACCACAATGTGACAAATGAATAATGACTTTTAATGACTCGTGCTCAACGTCAACAATTAAACGAGTTTTCTGAATAAATAATAATTCATACATGAACATCGCGATAAAAAAAAAAAAAAGTAATTATACATTATTTGATTGCGCAATTCAATGTTAAATATATGTGAGATATTTTTAAAGAAGTTTTTTTAGATATTCTTATAAATTGTTTGAACAATCAAGATCAATTAAATTCGTTTCATTAATAATACCAAATAAAGACAAAAGATAAAATGAATCTATATTTAAAAAAATAAAATTGGATAAATTGGTTTGCAGGATTCACAGTGAATATGCAATTTTTATTGAGACTAGAAAAAATATAACAATAAAAAAAATAAAAAAAACCTGTAGAATGCAATAGTCACGCGAGCATAATATAAATTTCAATAAATATAAATAAAAATATGTTAAATAATAATAAAAATAATAATAATGTTTTTTAAAAAATATATAAATTTGTTATTGAAATGTTTTTTTGAATGATATTTATCATTCAAATATATTTTGTGATTTAAAATATTTGAATTATTCAGGTATGCAATGTCGTTGTAATAATGCTAAAATTATTCTTAATAATTTATTTTTATTATGTATACTACATTTACCAAATAAAATATGTAATTATGCAGAAAAAAAAAAATATATATAAATATTATAGTTGATGTTATTTTAAGTTTACCCAATTATTATTTGATAAATATATTTTAGATAAATATAAAAATTTCAACATGATGTTATATAAATAATTTAAAAACCTTCAAAAATTTTATAATTTTAATTTAGAAAGTTTTTAAAAATATATAAAATTTAGATGTCATTTTAAAATTTATTATTTCAAAATAAAAAATAAAAAAAAATTATAAGAGTAGTATAATTTTTTTTCTAGTATATAAAAGATAATCTACATTTTATTTTTTTTATTTAATAATAAAATAAAAATTAATGGTAAATTTTGTGTACATAAAAATCATAAAATTGATCAGGTAAAATTGGAATAAACAGATGTATATTAATCGTTAAGAATTGACCCACTTTGAGAGTTCATAAAATCATAAAGATAAAAAACGAGGCTATCATCATTATTATCATTCAAGTATTCCAACAGGAATAAGATAATTTAGATTTTCAAGTGATAAGTAACACAGGCAAATTCAAGTCAGTTAATATATTTTTGTCAATTTAAATTTATAAATTCCCATGAGATATCAACACCTGCCTTGATAAACTTCAATGTCTCAATATGAAAAAAATATAAAAAAAATAAAATACCTGACTTTATTAAAATATTTGTCAATTCAAGGTAAACATTGTTAATATGTAAATATTATCATGATGATGACAATGATGATTATTATTATAATAAACCCCCAACGTTGAATATCAATAGAGTTGTTATATTATAATCAGGAAAGAGTTTTAAGAATCAACTGGTTACAACTAGTTTTACCTTCATCAACTTAAAATATATATATATAATAAATAAATTCAAATGATTGAACATGATATTCAATTGAGACTAATAATATTGACTAATTTATTAGTATCATTGATTATTAAAAATATATATTCAATTTTAAATAAAAATTAACCCAAGAATTTAAAAAATACAAAGCTCTTTTTGCTTTTAAAATTTTATTAATTTTTTTTTTATTTTTGTTAATCTCAAAGTAACACAGTGGTTTATATTTTTTCAACAATGTAATAAACACTTTCTACGTTTTTCGATTAAAGAATGAAACTGTATATTGTAGTAGTTGTATGTTTGAGGGTTTGAAACATAAAAAAAAAAAAAAAAAAGTTTAAATAATGTTGGTTGGATATTAAGTAGCTGTAGAAAAAGTTTTTCTTTTTTTTTTCTGTATATTTTTTTTTTTAACAATTGTTATATGCCAACGGGTTTAGGTGTAAGATAACCAAAGAAAAAAAAAAATAAATAACAATAATAATAACACTTGGAAGATTGAGAAAAGTGCCTGAATAATCTAGGCTTTCTAGAATTTTTATTTATTTTTATTTATTTCGTTTTAGAGCTTATACTTTGAGATATCTTGAAAAATACAATTTATGATATTAAATATATAATATAACACCATATTTTTTTTTTTTTTTTTTACTGCATAAAGTTATGAAAATTTTTTGTAATAAATGATAGTTATTTACTATTTATTTTTTAATATCAAAATATTTTACTTGAAAATTTAATTTAAAATAAAAATGATACACTTGTTACTATATTGGCATTGATGATGATAGTAAATGAAAATAGAAAAAAGAGATTTAATGTTTTGAAGATAATAAATGTGTTAATTTTATAATCATTATAGTTATTGACTATTTGTATGATTTGGTTTGAATCAAGCAAGCTGTCACAACAGTATTAGAAAATCAAATTGACTGTACTGTGTATATATAAATTTACGTTGAATAATAATCTGGTGAATTGGCGTCGCGATGCAACTATAGAATATCAAAATGTTTTGCATCAGCAAATATATATGACAGCATATGAATACGGATGTTCAAATTCATGCTTTATTATATTGCAATATTGACATGACAGGAAACATATTTAGTAAAGCATTGTATAGCTTCACAAATTTATAATTTATAAGCAAATTTTCATTGTGTTTTATAACACTTTAATATTATTTAAAAATTATTATTGTTAATATTAAATTAATAAATATTTAATTGATATTTATATTGTATTTTTTGATAAAAAATAATTTAAAGATCAATTAATTTAATGTCAAGGTTTTTATAATTTATTATATTATTAATAAAATAAATTAATATATTTTTAAAATTAATAAAAATTGAAATAAATAAAATATAATATTCTTGTTTTGTCTTTAATATTTAATTAATCGTATGATTATTTTGAGATGATCTCATTTAAACAGCTGATTTTAAGCAATTTTAGAATTAAAAAATAAATAATAATTACACATTCAAATGAAATATAAATATTCAGTCAAGTGTTATTTAACAACAATGTCAATAAAAATTGTCATTAAATCTCAACACAAAATAAATAAAAAAATTAAATATTCATACGAATTATTTTTAAATGCATAAATTAAAAATTTAATCTTATTATTTTAAAAATTAATTTATATATATATATTTTTTTTCAATTTTGCATAAAAATAATTAATATTTTTTTTTTTAAATAAAATAATTGTGAAATAAATAAAAAAATTAATTCACATAATACATGGATTATCAAAAAATATAATATTCAAGTGGTATTTAAATATTAAGTAATAAATTTAAACTATAAAAGAAAAAAAAAAAAAAAAATTATCAAAAGATTTTAAAAGCTACAATATTATGATTTAGTAAAATAAAAATTTTTAAAATGCACATATAAACATATTGATAGTTTTGATGGTATTAAATTTTTTTGTATTTATATATTTGAAAATAAAATGAATTTATTTATATACATATGTGTTTGTATCGACAAATAACTTGGACATACTGGCGCCTGAGAATTAAACTCATACAAATACGTATGGTATATATAATATCAAGTTGTCTTTTATCAAACTGGTATATATAATAACCACCAAAAGCTGCGATTCGTGGCTTTGCATAATTCTAATTTAATTGCCCACAAACTTGAAACCTACGCATATACTGCATCAATGATTATATTCAAGTAAAATTTCAAGTTAAAACATGTGATATCTACTTGTTAATCCACGTGGGTTAAATGATAAAAAACAAATATTTATCAAAATTTAAAATAATTAATAATCAATCAATTATTATAAATAATATAAATAATATTATTTTATTTAAAAATTGAATTTTATTATTTTGTTGCAGCAGTTGGTGGATCAATATCAACGAGTAGAAAAATTGGAGGTCAAACCGTGCGAAAAAAAAACAAAAATATGACATTTTGATATTAAAAGAATTCACTTCAACTGAATTTTAAAAAAATAGAAAATATAAACAAGAAAATGTACCAAGTACATGAGATAAAAAAAAATATATATATAATATATGTAAAATGTATAAAAACATATATTCCAAATAAAAAGAAAAAAAAAAATCAAGAATATGTTAAAATATTTTTTCTTTGTAAAAACAAAAATATACATTTTTTTTTATTTTTTTATTTTTTCATTTACTTTATATATTTGAGTTTGTGTTGTATTAGTTGTGGACAAAGATTTTAGTCATGATTGCAGTATGTTAAGTGTAACATTAATTTAATTTGATTGATAAAAAAAATAATAAAAAATGTTAATATAAACTTACCGAAAACTGGAACAAGGATGTATGACCCAGTGACCTGCAGCCTTTTGTCTTATTCTTTCTTTCATAAGGGCTTTTTTACTACCAAATAATTTCATAGCCAATTTATTATCAGTTGGTTGAAATAATGCTTGTAATTGATTTTTAAGGAAGCTCTGTTTAACTTCTTGACCAGGTAAACCAGGACCAGGTTCTTCTTTTGGTGTACCATAGAGGGACACATCGTCCACTCCAAAATGGACCTTGCCACTTCCTTTGTAATTCATCTCGTTGCCTGTTGATTATTAAATTTTAAATTATTATTTTATTTTAATAGAAATATATATATTTATATTCTCTTTTGATTCATCAATTTTATTAAATTTTTTATTTATTATTATGATTAAAACAGAATATGCATTAGTTTATTTTTTTTTTCTTTTAATTTTATCATAGATGCACTCTTTTGAAGTAAAAATTCTGATGAATATGTTGATAAATGAACATAAAAATAATTTTTTAAAAACTCATATCCAGAAGAGTTATTTGTCAGTCACAAATGGAATTGCGTCAATAAGAATTAATTGCAAAAAAAAAAAAATTATATATATATGTAATAAATTTATTTGTATATTTTAAAATTAACACGAAAAATAATAAAAATTAAAAAAAAAAAAAAAGTTTTAACGTTATATTTTATATAAGAATTATTTATTTTTTATTGACTATTGATTATAAAAAAAAAAATAATTTAAAGTAAATTTGATATAGCTAAGTATATATACTATAAATTCTTGAGTTTGATATTTCATTGATGAAAAATTTTTTCTATAATATTCAATTGCTCGTAAAAAAATAAAAAATATATTAAAATATAAATAAAATACTCAATGACGTTGTAGATAAATAAAAATAAAAATTTTTCAATTTAAATGTCTAAAATTATCTTGTAAAAATATCAGAATAATTCAAGGTCCAAGATGTCAGTCAGTAAGTCAGTGTGTTAAATTCATTTAATCACGTTCATTTTAATCTACAAAAAAAAAAAATAAATAAATATAAGTATATTTCCGCATTTTTTAAAATAAAAAAATAAAAAACCTTCCCTACAATTGTTTCCTTGAATTTTTTTTTAAAATTCAAGTAACAGTGTGTCATATATTTTACTTCAAAAATAAAAAATAGACAACAGTGCTAAATAATAATACAAAAATAAAAAATATGAATAATTATTATCAAATCAAAATTTATAAAATATTATTATCAATTAAATAATTTACCGTTATCGTGAAGAAAATCAGTTATAAGAAGTGTCTCGTCGTCTAGTGCTGTGACGAGGCTATCAGTACATGTATTTGTATTTTCAATACTGATTTTAATACTATCATCCTTATTTAATCGTGGATGATTATTTGTTGTAACATTATTACCAGAATAATAATAATTATTATTATTATTATTTTGTTGACTTAAATTTTGATGAGGTGAACGGACGGATTCGGTACTGCTGGTATGAAGACCAACTCCAGTAGTTGTCCTGCCATTAACCAGACGTAAACTTGGTGCTCGTCTACCACCAACCCCAGATGTAACACGACAACCACCAACTCCTCCACCACCTCCACCACCTCCTCCTTCACCTTCCCTAAAATTATTAAATTAAATTAATTAAATATATATATATCAACAAAAAAAATTATATTCAATAATTTATTATCAAAAAAAAATAATAAAAAAGAATATTTAAATTTGTAAATTATAAAAAATGATATTTTTATGAAGATTTTTAAATGCGCTGAATTGCAGATATTTTTTATTCATTTTACCTTTTTTTTTTTTTATTATTCGAAATTCAAAAATGAAAAAAAAAGATAATATATTTTTTTATTTTCATATGTTATCCTGAGGGAAAAATCATAATTGCCAGTTGGACTGGTCAGTGAGATTAAATTGTGACCTCATTAAAATATTTTATATATTTTTTTTTACTTTTTCAGACATTGGTATTATCAATGATCAAAAAAAGTAAAATTATAAAAATTTTTAAGTTGCTAAACTTGTAATTTTTTTTTAATTTTTAAAATTATTATTAAAAATTTATTTTATTGTTTTTTTTTTTTATTTTCTTTATTTTTAAATTTAAGTATATTTTGGCACAAAATAAAATAGTGACGTAAGTAAGCATTCAAGTATACAAACTTGAAAAATATATATATATAAAAAAATGAATTTACTTTATTTTTATTTTTATTGTGTGAAAATTGTTAGTTCAGGGTTCATGAGGACCAACTCAACTGCATCAAAATTTATGTATTCTATTGTATCGTGAATCTAATATATATATTTAAGTCCTCGATACACAAAATAAAACTTTTTTATGATAAATTGAAAATTTATAAAAAAATAATAATAATAAAAATTATATTAAAACTTATATTTTTAAATAAAAAGTTTTTTTTTTGAATTTTAACAATATAAATTTCTTGATAAATTATTGTCATTGTCAAACAAATAATAAAATACAAAAATTTATTAAAAAAATTGAATTTTTAATTTAAAAAAAAAATAATAATAAAATTCTTTTTTTTTTAAATTTATTACGCATTAATTTTTATGATTGAATAATTTTTTTATTTTTATCAACACTTGAATCAACATTTTTTCTTCTAACTTGTGGTTTATTTTAAAAATATTAATAACAAGGAAAAATATTATTTAAATATACTCGTAAAATCTCAATAGTCATTAAAAAATTAAATTATTTTATTTATAAATTTGATAATATTAAACCAAAAACAAAAAAAAACTATAAAAATATATTTTTAAATTTATTCATGCATTTTCATTAATTTGTTGACTTAATTATCAGATCAGAGTAAAAAAAAATAATAATAAAATTTATTTAGCAAGTGAGATAAAATGGGTAACTAATGGAAGCAAATAAACGTGGTATTATTTCCGATCGGATCATTTGCATGAAATGTTTTGTTCCAATTAGAAATTGCTACAGGTGCTTGCAGTTTTTTACAGTCTTTTAATTCTATATATAAAATGTGTGTAAGTATATATATTTTTAGTCAAATGATTTTTAAGTAACATATTCTTTTTGCATTTGTATTTCGATTTTTTTTTTTTTTCTGAATTTACATTATATGTATTTATGATGATGATGGAATTCAATCAATTTTAAATACTCATACTACTAAATCATGTATTTAAAAATGACTAATAACATATTTCAAATAAACAATAAAAATATAAAAATAGTAATAATCATTTAAAGCATTGTTAATTGATATTTTTACAAGTACATATTTATTAAAGCGGAAATTGTGTGGTCGATAACACTTGACAATGAAAATTATTAACTCTATACTAAATGACATTTACAGAAAAAAAATAATATATATAAATTAAATAATTTTAATAGTAAAATTAATAAAAAAATATATTTAAATTTTTTAATAATATTAGGCATTTAAATTTTATATCTAAAAAATTTATAAAACTCATCAATATTCATGTAACCCCGAACAGAAAAATCTCAGTCTTAAACGAACTTAAAATCCTTTGAAGTCTTAAAACGCGCTTCATTTGTCCAACTAGGAAGTCTTCGGAAGACTTCCTATGAAAGACTTCGGGCTTGCAAAGTCTTTCTATGGAAGACCTCAGGCTTTCGAACTCTTAAATATAAAGTCTTAAAATGAAAGACTTCGAGCTTCTGAAGTCTTTCAATGGAA